>JACYXH010000473.1:6604690-6749690 GCA_026745465.1 Lota lota | reverse complement strand
CCATGCGGTCAGGTGACAACTGGAATAGCGCTATGCTAGGTACGCCGTACCATGCAATACATGCAAGACAAGGCTGGTTAGTTACCAGCCAAAATACACTGAATTCCTTCCCCGGTATGTGTGTGTGTGTGTGTTTGAGGTGATCCTTTGAGTGCGTGTTCACGTGCATGAACGTATGTGTATGTGTGTGCTGAACTTCAGAAAGGTGAAAGGTGTATCCCACATACCAACACCGACTGGTATGTGGCTAGTGCTTGCTTGGACATGACTTTGTGTGTGTGTGTGTGTGTGTGTGTGTGAATGCGTTTGTGTGTGTGTGTGTGTGTGCATGTGTGTGTATGTGCGTGTGTGTGTGTGTGTGTGCACGCGTGTGTGTGTGTGTGTGTGTGTTTGTGTTTGTTTGACAGGCGGCCCCTACCGACCACTCAAAACAGCCCAGGATATGAAGCTGAATGACAGGGGGAGAGAGGGCCGAGAGACATAGGGGGACAGTTGGAAGAGAGAGGGAATAATATGTGTCTGATGGAGGGGTCTGAATAACAGTGGGGGTGGCTTGGTTCCAGGTATCTCCTGTTGAAAAGATTATGTTCAGATGATATGAAGAAAATCTTTCTGATGAACCTTCAATGGATAATACCCTCTTATAAAATGAAAATATGAGTTAAATCATCATAGAAAAGTAACACGAAATGGTGAAAAAACTCATTTGAGACATTTGTCTCTCTCTCTCTCGCTCTCTGTCTCTCTCTGTTTTTCTATGACTATCTCTCTCTTTTTCTCTATGTCTATCTCTCTCTCTCTCCCCGGCCTATAGCATGGGCTGTCACCACCGGTAGCAGGTAGCCCTCTGTTGTCTCTGACCCAAAAAGAGGGAGAGTAAGAGAGAGAGAGAGAGTGAGAGAGAGAGAGAGAGAGCGAGAGAGCAACCCTCGTCTCACCTTGAGTAGCACGGCTTGTCTCTCCTGTCTCTCTCCCCACAGATCTGCCGGGCCACGTGGATCTACCCCTCCACCATCACCACCACCACCCTCCCCGTCTCGCATGCATCAGCGAAAGCTGCGAGTGAAAGTGTGCTGTGTGTGTGTGTGTGTGTGTGTGTGTGCATGTGTGTTATGATGACTGAGTGTCACAGATCACGGATGGACCAACTGGTCTGACAACATTGTGGCATGTCTTTGACAGAAAAAAGCGACAGCGGTTGTGTTGGTGGTGATGAACGAGGTGGTGGTGGTGGACTGTGACCAAAATGAGGGATGTTACTGCTCAGTGGTGGGTGGGGTGAGGAGGAGGAGGAGTAAATGGACGACAGGGAAGATGACATTTCACTTCCTCTTCCTTCAATAGCCGTACGTTTCTCTTTTTCTCTTTCTCTCTCCCCCCTCTCCCTCTCTCTCCCTCTCTCTCCCTCCATTTTCTCTCTACTTCCTCTCTTCCCCCCCCCCCCTCTCTCTCTCTCTCTCTCTCTCTCTCTCTCTCTCGGAGCAATGGTTTGGAAAATCTATTTCACATGAAACAACTACCTCTAGTGAAGGTTTAACACGTATCCACAGCTAAGATGTCCTTTATTGAACAGAGTGGAACAAAAAAAGATCCTTTCTACAAATTGGACAAAAAAAATACATTGCAGTGGAGCCATGATCTCATTTGTATACAAAGTACACAGTAGTCAAACGCAGAGAGAGAGAGTGAAGAGAGAGAGTGAACAAGGACAACCCCCATGTATCCATCGTCCAACAGCATCAACTACAAAGCCACTGCCACACAACACAATTATTGGTAAAATACTGAAGAATAATCAGATAAAGTAAGATAAGCTCCCTCTCCAGCCCTACACCAGGGCATGGCCAAGAGTTCACCAGAAACCGCCCTGTGGCGAGAGGAAGGAGATTTGAGTGGGAAAAATCTCAGGCTGTCAGTGGCAAAGCCTGGCTTTTTCACCCGCACAATGGACAGTCATATAATATTCAATCCTGGCACTATTGAAAGGCTGACACCTGGAAGATTTGCTTTCACACGGGCCCCGAGGCCGGCGGGGCCCCACCCCGCCCCAGTAAGCAAGTCCCAGCACAACCTCCAGGGTGGGAGAGAACTTAAGCAATGTGGAGGAGCCTTTGTCATGACTCTAGCTTTTCCTCCCTTTCTTTCTTCTCGTTTACCCCTCTTGTGAAAACATTATCGCATCCTTTTCTCTTGGGAGAAACTTCCCTCTCTCTTTTTTCTTTATATTTTATGAAAGACCAGAAGGTTGTGTTTTTTTATGATGGGACAAACCAAAGGGAAAGCGTCGCATAATGGCCAACTCACCATTTTCTCTCACCATGATAAGCTTTCCGCATTTTAACTCAATTACGCTGGATCATCTTTAACTTAGGCAGCTTTATAAGTTGTTGAGTAGTAAAATTAAATGTGTTGATTTTCAGCCAACAAGTGTACTGTTGTAATAATAACGAAAAACTTCATTTCTATAGCACTTTTCTTAACATAAGTTACAAAATGTTAACACAGAGACAAATAACAAAAAAAGAACAAAACAACACTACAGAAAGGCATGTACCCGGCACCCACATGCACGCACGCACAAACGCACACGCACACAAACATGAAGGGAAAACTAAAGACATGCATGCAGACAGACTTGAACAAAGTCAATATGTGGTCTTTGCTTTGTTGCAGCCTAGTCCGGGTTTAAATGATGCTTTACCCTCAGTGAGGTGATTTGTAGGTGTAACTGACATTGCAGGAGCAAAGAAACCGTTTGTGTACAGAGTAAAACCTAGTCAAAGAAGGACAACACCCATTGTCTCCATTATCCAATAGCTTGAACTGCGAGGCTCTGCCACATAGTCTGCTGTTAAAAACAGTTATTGGTGAAATGCAGTCCTTTCTCTGTAACAAACCACACATGTGTGATAGTGTCCCCCTCTACCTACAGCGTTATTATTGCTGTAATACTACTACTTCAACTGCTACTACTTCTACTAATAATAATACTAATCATCATCATCCAAATCACAATCTTCACCATCATCGTCATCATTATCATCATCAATTTCAGTTGTCTTTGAAGTTGTTTATAGCACATTCAGCTTTCAATACATGTATTGTTTAGGCTGTATTTCTCCTCTTCGCGCTCCTGTATATGGTATATTTACATGGTTTACGTTCCTGAGGTGACCCCTAGTGTTACTCTGAGGTACAATATTTCAATCAGATCATTGTGTGGTTGGTTGAACTGATAATACAGTCAAAACTAAGATAACATGGTGCTGCTAACCAGAGATAAGGAATTGTGGTCCATATAGGTGCAAACGTTATCTTTTAGGGTTCCATACTATTTTAAACAGTCTATGATTAATAGTTAATTGTATGTGTTGGAGCCATAATAGATGTTTAACTACAGATATATTAACTTCATCTGACCAATCTGAATATCGGACTGACCAATATTACTAAAACAGAGTGAGATCAGATAATATTATATATTTTGAAAATGTTAGATTTTGTCCTATTAGACAATTATTTTAGACTTATTTAGACTTATTTTGGGCGCAATAATATAATTTGCAGGTTTTTCCTCACCTGTAAATAAATCTGACTTTTTGGATGGGATTATGCAGGTATGTATAATGGGTTCATTGTACAGTTATATTTATACATTTTTGTAATTTGTTTATTTATTTTCACAAATATATTAACCCAACATAACCAATGGAGGGCAACATTTCTCCTTTGCGACTTAACGCTAGAACGCAACTCGAAAGATAGTAAATTCCTGCTACAGAAACTATTTTAAGTATTGTTAGTAGGTATTGTTTAACCCATAAAGTTAAGTTGCACTTTCCATTCGGGAGCACAAGCTTCGCAGGAAGTTTTTTTTAGGAAGCAGGAAGAAACACGTGACTTTTCATAGTCACAAACAAATTAAAAATACAAGTAAGCAACCTGTAGACGATTATGCATCATTATGTGGCCCTTAAATACAAATAAAAAAATACAAGAAGATTAACAAAAAAGCGTACACGAACATGTTAAAAAAATAAGTGTACAGTAATTTCCCAGGTTACACATGGTCCTGAACGTCGCACTAGTGGCTGTCAGTCAGTGTGAGATTTGGTACAGCTGTCACGCTGCTGAGAGGGCTTCAAGCTAGCGGCTTGAATCTCCTTTGTAAGGTGGGTACCTTTCCGATCGTACAGTATAACAACCTATAACTATATCTCTTACAATGTAACCGTACGCTTCGACATTGAATTGAAGCAGATGTCAAGCTAATAGCTTATTGGCTAACGCTACACTTTGCCGCTAGCAGGTATACGGTCACGCTAGCATAACAGCATGGATCCCACGTTATATGGAAACGCTGTTCCCACCGTTTCCTACATCGCCGCGACTGCGTTTGCATTGCTGGGTATACGGTTTAATACACTATCTGGTGATTGTGGACGTTGTCGTCTGACTTGTATCACCAAGTTACTGATGATTAACGCTAGCCTCGTGTGCTGTGCAACCATATTAGCTTGTCAGTCACATGTATAGCTTGCGGCTGACTAGCGTGAGGGTTCTATATATATAAAATATCAAAATCTCCTCTCCTCTGGCCTATTGGTGGTGTGTTTTCTAGTCCTTTTTACATGGACGTTCACGGTAAACGGAATGTGTTCGTGACGGTGGTTGATAAGACTATTCTGTAGTCGTTGCCGACATGCCAGGGCTTTCCGCTGCACGTATACGTGACATGTTGGGCGTCATTTGGAGGGAACATGCTAAGCTGATGTGAAGAAATAAGTGTTTATGCTGCTGACGCCATTGTCACGTTTTTTTTCTTTCACTTAAGCTACACCTCAAAGTCACCTCCACTTGGAACTGAGTCCGGTGTTTACGTTTTCGTGTTGAGACAACCTCCCAGACCTTAGATTAGCTTCATGTTGCCAAGATAATTTCCTGTAGGAATTTGTGTATGCAGTCTACGAACGTGTAAAGCACAGTGGATGATGGCAAGACAAGACAAGACAATAGCAACATAACATCCTGCAACAAAACACATTAACGTAGTTTCTATGATAAAAATAATAATAAACTGTGCTTAAACTGTAGTACCGACCGGGAATTATGATGACCGGACATGTTCAACCTCAGCGTTTGTGTGGAAAACCCTCACGGTCTAGTGATAGTGTAAACCTTCTAAATAGCTGACCCTAAAGACTCTTGTCTTGTCTTATTCTAATAGAGCAGCAGTACTTAGAATCCCCTGGTTGTAGGCAGGATGGCCAGAGGGCACCAGAAACTTCAGTCCCAGCAGAAGAATGCAAAGAAGCAGGCGGAGATGAAGAAGGCCAAGGGACACGACCAGAAGACCGCAGCCAAGGCAGCTCTGGTGTTCACCTGCCTGGTCTGCAAGGTAAGGACCCAAACTCGGCTAGTCAACGTTCTGGGGTAAAGCGTTTGATTTGTTTAACTATTAGACCGGTAAGTTATTTAATTGTTCATCCGGTTAAAAATGCAAAGTATAAGTAGTAATAATAAAGATATCACGTAAAATATTGGATATCCGCACAGGTCTGGGGGTCCGGATAGTGGTTACGGTGTTTGAATTCCAGCCTTAAGGTTCTGGCTTTGAACCCCGATATCCACAGCCTACCTGTACTGGCATCGTTGAGCAAAATGGCTAACCCCTACCAGTTCATCAATGACAAGTAAAGGAAAAAAAGTGAATGTCCCAAATCTGTTACAAGTTCTTTGTTCACAATGCTGTTCATTTGTCTGAGATGATAAAGCGTTGGATCCGCGCTGCTTCAGCACCTTGACGACAAAGAAAATGGCGTCCTACAGTTAGAACTATCATTATCCTTGCGTCCCACTTGGCAGAAGCATTTAGCATCGCTGTTCAAATGCAGCCATTGCTTCGTTCGTAGTTACAGGGAACACCACGATACATAACCGCTCTTACGTCACACCACATCTCTCCTCCCCCCAGTCCCAGATGCCAGACCCCAAGACCTTCAAGCAGCACTTTGAGAGCAAGCACCCCAAGTGTCCGATGCCCCCTGAGCTAGAAGGAGTGGAGGCATAGAGCGCTGCAGTCACTGGACCCCAACACACACAAACACTCACACTCAATGAAAGCTGGACTACTCAAGGCCCTTCACAAACTTTGCACTTGTCTCAATTTGATAGGACTGGATTGATTATCGTTGTTGTTATTAGTAATATAAGTTTGATTACAGGCCTGCCAGCTGGTTTCATGTTTTTGTTCTTGTTCAATGTTTCTCCGAATGCAAGTCAAATGGTTCAGGTCACTGAACGTCATGGGACACTGGCAACAAGTGATAAACAAAAACAAAGGATTCAGTTCTACTACTGCAGGTTCTGCGGGTCATTCACACAATTTCACTCACTTTCGCTGCCTTGAAAAAACACTGTTGTTCTTTTGGGACAAATTCAAATGCTAATAATAGCCTAACAATAGAAATAATGATAAATAATAACGATAATAATAAAATACTCATTAAACACGAGCTACTGATTTAATGCTTATTACTTAATTTAGCCCTGATAATAGCGCCTCTTAACCTCATGCTAATCCCTATGCCGATCTTTCTATTATCTATATAAATGAAAAGAAAAATGCTAAATCAAGACATTTCTTCTGTTGCATATTCAGCGCTTTGTCGCAAAAAAGCAATTGTTATATATTACATCAAGTGTACATCGACATGGATATGGTGCTGCTTTTTTTTCCTTCCTTGACAACTGTTAACATTGAATTGTTAGATTGGTACCTGCTGTGTAATGTTGGAGTAATTGTTCATTCCTGATGGGTCAGGATTCTGTGATTATAATTTCAGTTTGTTTGATTTAGTTACTTTTCTCTCTTTCAAACATTTCATTTTGTCTTTCCAACCTTCCAGCTTCAACATAATACTGCTGGTGTCCAATATGCTCGTGCTTGAAACACGAAGCACCAATGCCCAAATGATGTAATATAACATTTTAATAAAAATTTACTTTGTTTATATTTGCCTTTTCTTGAAAGCTTTTGGTTATGAGATGGTTATTTTATTGTTGTAATAACGTAGTTGCAGAAACTGTGGAATAATAAAAAAAGAAAAATGGTGAACTGTGATACTGTGTGCATGCTTATCTCTGGAAATATTAACTTATTAGTTCCCTGAATCTGCCCTTCTGGGGATTTCCCAGTTATTTGTTGTAGATGTGTCCATTTGAACATAACTCATGCACATATTTAATGTCTCGATGTGTTTTCCTGTAAATTCATCAATGGAGATTATTTAGTTTTTGCCAGATTCCCCTTGCTCAATGGCATTTATATCTCAAAATCATTGAAAGGATAATAAAGACCAAGTTGAACCGTAAATAAGTTGGTAAAAGCACAGTCAATTTTTATCAGTCATTCTCTAGAACACTAATTTAAAGAGGAATGTTGTTCCATTGTAGTGTGGTTAATATAACATTGAAAGTTACTGTGGTTGTGTATTGTGAACGATTCAGTCCATGTTTTGATTCATATGGTTTTAAGATACTAATATTTTAATTAACTTGGACAAATGTTAGTACATATGGGTCGTAGCATAGGTCATAGGCCTTTAAACATTATCACTTTGAAGCTCAAAAATATCATCCTGTGTGTGTGTGTGTGTGTGTGCGTGTGTGTGTGTGTGTGTGACGATTACATAATACTATGACCTTCCCTCAAACTAACTAGCCTAATTGTAGGTTTCCTTGCTTCAGCATCAGCATTTTCACTATTGTCAATGTATAGAAAGATATTATTGCTGGTTAGCTGTGGTCTTAGGCATGCAAAATAACCACATTGTATGTTTTAATTTTCTTACGGTTTCTCTTATTTGTATATTTATTCTTCACTGAAGTGGGTTGATTATCAGCCAAATTAGTCGTCCATTGCATCTTGTACATTGACCAGGAGTGGGATGTGTAATTGTCCGTCCAGTAGATGGCAGTGTTGCACTTATTTTACCAGGATCCATGGAATTACTTGACGTTCAGTGAATTAAGCCTGGAACACTTGAAGCCTCCCGCACACTCATTCACTTAAAAAAAATACCGACATAGAAGTCCACATGTGTACTAGATATTCAGCGAAGATCATTCACTGATTTAGTCCTTGTAGGAAAGACAACGAATAGGTAAAGAGTGACTGGGGTGCTGGGTGCTGAACGTCGATCACCGGTTGCCTTGGCAGCACTTGACGTCATTGGTCCCGGTCGGTCCCTGCTGCTGTTTCTTTGATTGGAGGGAAACCCCGTGGATGCGAGCAGTATACGCTTCAGGAAGGGCCATCAGCTGTGTTGCGGATCGGGATCAAAAACAAACTATTAACTCAGGTTGGTTTCCATAAATTGCTTTGGCGATTAACACTTACACAACCTAGACATCGCTTGCATGTATTATTTTCGTATGGGTAAAGCGGTGGCTTTTTTATTTATTTATCACAAGCTGCTGCTTCGATGTCCGAATGAAACGACATCAGTGATGCTCCACAGCTCATTGTTTGGCCCTTATTGAATGAGAGTAAAGAATGTGGCTCGATTTGCTATGGGATCCATTTACCCTTTCCGCAGCCTCGTTTTCGAATATCTAACGCGTTTCCAGCGCAGCAAACACGAGCGTGTAGAAACGAGCCGTAAGTTATATAATTTTCAGGAAATGGAAAAGGGCGTTCACTCACTCAACTAGCCTCCTTCCATTCATGTCGAAGTGAGTCAATGGCACCGTGATTTTTTTTTTCTTCTGTTTCCGTTTTTGTCTTTTGGTTAAAATAAAAAATATGTTTACATGATGTTAGAAGCGAAATAGCCATTTGTATTGAGTTATTCTTCATAATGTCCGTGTATTTATTAATTATGCGGGTACGGAAGTATCTGGATTGTGAAGAGCGAATCCCTGATGGGTCAAAAGCTAGGGTTACGAGGTTACGTAATGTTGTATCACGATCATAGTACTACAAATGATCAAGGCATCAAAAGCTTTGGTGCTTTTCTTTAAGAACATATATAAAATGATTACACCATTTTTCTTTAAATACAACACATGCAAATCATCAACAATGTTGAAATTTGGTCTCATAGAAACACCCCACAGAAAACCAGCATGGGACCCTGTTTATTATAGCAACAGCTTGCTCACAATTTGCATATTGCTTTGGTTTAATAAAATGTCTATACATTCAGTCCTTGGTTCCTTTTAGAGGTGTCCTCACCTTGAGCACGACACTTAACCCCAATACTGCTTCTGCTGAGGTGGTTGACAATGCTGTGTGTGTTCACCAGCACGCTTGGGCGAATCCTAGATATTACCTGTAAAGTGACTAAAACCCTCTAGAGACAACCCGGTAACAATAAATCAAGGCTTAAAAGAGTAACCAGGTGTTTAAGTATTTTCTTTTTAAATGGAATTATTTTTATATTTTCACACATAAAGTCAACCCCCCACCCTCTTATGTCATCCCTTCCTCCAGCCTAACTCTCATACTTTCCTCTTTAGCTTTCCCACACCTCCATTTCACCTTGTCTTCCCTTTTCCCGCCCTGTCCTCATTTGCTGTGTTGTCTGTTTTGTCTCTCAATCGTTCTCAAATCCTCTTAAAGGTACGATGTAGGCAATTTATTTTAAAAGCATTTTTGTCATAGTTCATGAAATTCTCTTTACATCCCAATAGCAATCAATAAATGAAAGGCTCTGACGAAAGAAATCCGGTATCTGTGGCTGTCGCAGGCCTGTAATAAACCCATCTAATCATTTCATTCGGCCCAAATAAAATAAGTGTTTTGGGGGAGTGGCTCTGGGGGAGGCCTGAAGGGGAGGGGTAGAACTATGGCCATAAGATACTTTTAAAATCTAGCATACTCTGGCTGGTTTCTCCAAATTGCCTACCCTACCTTTAAATCCTCCTCCCCCGCAGAACTGCATAAAGGCGGACGGCAGCCATGACGGACAAGGAGGAACAGGTGCAAAAGGCCAAGCTGGCAGAGCAGGCGGAGCGCTACGACGACATGGCGGCGGCCATGAAGGCGGTGACGGAGGAGGGCTCGGAGCTCAGCAACGAGGAGCGCAACCTGCTGTCTGTGGCCTACAAGAACGTGGTGGGGGCGCGCCGCTCGTCCTGGAGGGTGGTGTCCAGCATGGAGCAGAAGTCCGAGGGCAGCGACAAGGCGGCGCTCGCCAAGGAGTACCGCGAGAAGATCGAGAAGGAGCTGACGGAGATCTGCAAGGACGTCCTGGTGAGGAAGAGAAGGAGGAAGCGGGGGAGGGGGTGGGACGATGGGGGTGGGGGATGTTGGTGACATCACAAGTGGGGAATGGGACGGCGGTGGTGTTGGGTGTGGGGATGTTAGTGACATCACAAGTGGGGGGGTGGTGGGGGGATGTTAGTGACATCACAAGTGGGACTGTGGCGGTGGGGGGATGTTAGTGACATCACAAGTGGGACTGTGGCGGTGGGGGGATGGGACGGCGGGGGTGTTTGGTGGGGGAATGTTAGTGACATCACAAATATGGGTTGGGATGGTGTTGATGTCAGGTGGAGGATGTTAGTTTCATCACAAGTGGGGGGGGGTGGGACAGTGGTGGTTTTGGGTTGGGGGATGTTAGTGACATCACTAGTGGGGGATGGTACGGTTCTGGTGGCGGGATGATAGTGACATCACAAGTGGGGGATGGTACTGTGCTGGTGGGGTGTGGCTGAAGGTGTTCCGTACCCTAGTGCTGTCTTAATTCATTTAAACCGTGCATTTAAAGGGTTCCTATTTTACCACCAGGTATGCTGTTACATTACAAGCATTTCAACATCTTGCCTGTTAGTGACATCATAAGTAGGAGTGTCCACCCAGATGTATGATGGATAGATCAACCTACTAGCCCACCCAGTTGACTGTACCAACTGGTAGGGGTGGTAGGTTTATCTATTATTTTTTTAAATGGCTTGTAATGGCAAATCAACAGCACACCTGAAATAGATAAGGTAATACGATATAACGGGAAATTGTTTTTTAAAGGCAGGGCGTGTTTATCGGCAGTGTGTGCGGTTACCTGATCTTGTCCTCCACATGACCTATGTAAATCTGCTGCCAAGGGATATCTGTAGACATGCAAACTATTGCAAATGATGTAACCTGGTGCTTATATGAACCCATTAGAAATAACGATTGCCGAGCTTGTCATTTTGGCATTTTCCCCTTGAATTCCTTTTTGTGTTTGGTGACTTTTACAAAAGCAGCCGTTACACATTTTACCTATGGGCCTGTCAGTAACAAGTAAACAACATAGCTGGTGTTGTCCTTTTCTGTTTTATTTGACCAGTTTTGCTGGCCTTGTTTTTCTAGCTTTGATGGCTAACTTTGCTGAATAAATAAATAAACCTAATGTTGTTAGTTTCATAAATAATAGATTTCACATTTGTTTGCTGTGTGTGTGTTACGGTGAAAAGTATTTAATTTTGCAGCCGTATTGTGACAGGTTGTTGTGGTTGAGTGGCAGGACTTTAATTTCAAGCAAAGACACATATGTTGTTGCCGCAGAATCCCCCCTCGACCGTCATGCCAAAATCCTATTTTTGATTCCTTTTTTGAGTAATGATTAATCTGTTCAACCCTAACCTAGTTATAGTATTGGTAGCGTTAGCATTGCTAACAGAGCTCTCTGCGTTGCCAGGGCCTGCTGGATGACCACCTGATCCCCAAAGCCACGCCAGCGGACAGCAAGGTGTTCTACCTGAAGATGAAGGGGGACTACTACCGCTACCTGGCCGAGGTGGCCACCGGAGAAGAGAAGGACGGCGAGTACAGAACCTGACGAGCACATCTTAACCATATATAAAAAACATTTTCTACATTTAATTCTAGTTATTATAAGCGATGCAAGAAATACCCCAAAACTGTAATCGAATACAAGGTCCAAATCTCAACCACTGGCTGCGTACCCATGCTTGCCCGAGTGTGACGTTCGCTGTGACAACATTTGACAATTATTTATTTCGTTGTTTTTTTTCCCCCTCAGATTGCAATATCCATTTAGCTATGCTAAAACATTGATTAACTTATCAATCATCTTCAATTCTGATGTTAGGTGTCCCTGTGTAGCTCAATTGGTAGAGCATGGCGTTAAACCTGCCAGGCTTAGGAGAATGGGGTTCGATTCCCACCGCCATGCTAAGAATGTATGACCCATGGTATTGTGAGGTGGTTTGGGTAAAAGCGTCCACCGAATGGCATCAATTATATTTATTCCGGAACACACCATAGTTGGTCTTCAAATGGATTTACTGTCTATGCATCTGAATCCTGTTTATGCAGTGTGCCTTGGCACGGTTATAAAATAGATAGATCAATCGATTTTGTATTTTGACAAAGCTGCAGCAGGTCGTTAAGGTAATGTTATTAGCTGCATAAAGTCCAAGATTGGTTTATTCGGATGCATAATTATCGACCTCCATGATGTAGAAGATGACAAATGATTTGACTCAGTGTTGGGATCTAGGGGTATACAGTATTAACAAACCATAGCATTCTGCTTGTCAGTTTGCTGTTACAGCAAAGCGCTCTTTCCTCTAGTCTACAGTAGAATATCTGCGTTTCATAGTTTGCCTTTCTGTTCCTCCTCCCCCAAAAAATAACAACCCCTGATGGTTTCCATGGTAACAAGTAATCCGGGCATCCTGACCAGACCACTGTCTTGCCACAGGCTGGACAGGCCAACGCCTTTCAACCACTGTTCACGCCCGAGTCTCTCTCTCTCTCTCTCTCACACACACACACACACACACACACACACACACACACACACACACACACACACACACACACACACACACACACACACACACACACACACACACACACACACACACACACACACACACACACGAGTCAAGAGTCCTTGACCCATAATTGTCTGCACCTCCCCTCCATGGGCAGAGGATGCTGCTGGGTTGTCATGGTAACAGCAGCATGAGGTGGCCATCAGTTGTTTGGCGCTCAAAGCCTTTTTTTTTTTGGTTCCTGCAGGATTTAGTTTTGCTAGAAATATATTGCTAACCAGCAAGTGTTTGCTTTTCATTGTTAACCATTTTGAGTCATATAGACCTTTAGAGATGGTGCTCTGATATTCCGTCATACTCATTCATAGTGCCTGCTTAACAAACAAACAATTTATAGATCATATTAGGTATTCACAGTGTATCTGTGGATACTTATTGTTATTTTGTATTATTGTTTTTGAATGGTGTAAATATGTTTATAGATGGTGTTTTTATAGCTACTCCTCATAGTGCCAAGTAGTTATTCTATCCTAAAACCCATTTAGGTTAATAGACCTAGAACAACGAGTCATACTCGCCCTAATACTTACCATAGCTATTTTAGTCTCAAAATATCTCCTTCCACTATGCAAGTCAAACCTACAATCATAGGGTTTTACAGTAATGCCAGCAAGCCAAATTTAGATTGTTTGTTTTGGACCGTTTATAATCCTCAAATTTGGGAGTTTCTCTCATTTGAATTATCATTTGAGGGTTCTTCGCTTGTCAAATGGTTGAAGGGCAGAAGGAAGTTCCGGAGGTTGTTGGCCGTTGGCTACACGCACTCATGACTTCCAGACACCTCGAATATCATATAAGATTTTGCCCATGGCAATGCAATGTTAGAGAAAAAAGAACAAAACATGAGATATAATGGCTTGCTGTCGTACCGTCGTGTGCACTCATCACCAGAACCAAGAGAAAGAAGAAGAGAGACTAAACACCCATCCAATCAAGATCAATCTCAAATGGTTTGAAATCCAAACTTTAGGGTCCAAACCTCTTTTATTATGTGTGCCACATAATAGAGCATCTGAACATCAGAATTTGGTTGGTTGAAAGCGGAGTTTTGAATTGAAGATGGGCTTAGCCTGGGCGAGCTTAGACTAAGACGAACCATTAAACCTCCCAGTTGGCACTTACAGTGTGCAGGTCGGCCTAATGGCACCACAGGAGCACTGGAGAGAGCGACAGAACCCTGCAAGGCGTGAGTCATGAAGCACTTGTGATTAAGGAATGGAAGTGGTTCATTAGCGGCCGATTACCACCAGGAATGTGTGAAAGCGTGCCCTCTTGCAGATGTGCATTGTGAGACCTGAGTCATCCGACAAACAGACCTTTCCAGTGCAGTTTTATTGTGATTGGTTTGAGCTGGATCCTTGGCCCGCCTTTTTAGAACGGTCCTTGTATATAGCTCAATACAAGGACTGCCCTTGCTCAAATGTGCATGCTGGGTTTGTGTCCTTGCAGTCATCATCAAGAGCTCCCAGGAGGCCTACCAGGAGGCGTCTGACATCAGCGCCAACGACATGCAGCCCACCCACCCCATCCGCCTGGGCCTGGCCCTCAACTTCTCCGTCTTCTACTACGAGATCCTCAACTCACCCGAGAAGGCCTGCAAGCTCGCCAAGACGGTGAGGGCCCCGGTGTCATTTTATTGGGTGTTGTTTATCTTTGTTTTAAAGGATGGTTACACTGTTCAGCCTTTCAACCTATTTTCCCATCCTTTTGGGTCAAAGGAGTGAAACAATTTTTGAAATTGGTCCAGTATTGAGCGAGAGCGCTTCAGCCATTGCAGCTCGTTTGCGACTGCAATGTTACCGAGGGGCAATAGCGCTCTGTCAATGTATGTCCTCTTAGGGTGCTTGATTTTGCCCCCTTGGGTGAAGGAGGGTTGAGACTGTAATGACAATAGGGCAATTTACTGCAACAACTCAACTCTTCAGAGCGAGATCTCTCCTTGAGTGAAACTTGGTTGGACACAATCACAAACAGACCGGATCAAGAGAGAGGTAAAATAAATATATATAATATTTCCTGTAGGAAACCTTAACACAATGTGGTCAGACAGATACTAACAATCTGAGCATGTTAATGGTATAAACAAGCACTTTTAGGGGTACATTGCAGCTGTGAACGGGCTGCAATGGTTGATGCCAAGGCTGGATTTGTACCCGTGAAGCTCATAGCAACCCCCCTCCCCCACCATTTAAGAAAATATTGTAATTGAAAATCGTTTTGCAGTAGTTTTGCAGACCTCTTTGAAATACATTTTATATCATGTGGAGTGAATTATTGCATTGTTTTGGAGCATTGTTTATATTATTAAATAGTCAAAAGCCTTCGCCATTGTGCAGTCGAGTATTGTTGTTGAAAGGTCAGGTTGGTTTGCCAACGTTTAGGGGCTTGTAGGCGGAGTTCCCCACGCGTTCGGCAAGTTGTACAACAATGGCGCCCACCAGGAAAGTCAAGACATCAAAACTAAAAGTGAAATGTATATTTCGTTAAGATAACAACGTATTAACCCATGAGCATTTGCATGCGTACATCATCGCAACCCGCCACTTGTAAAACAGCTCATGAATGGACACCATCATATGGTTTTGCTGGATTTGGTTCTTGGATGTGCGATTTTATATATATATATATATTAGCATCACTCATACCTGTCCAACATTGCTTGTCCGGCTTTCCTGGCGTGTCGAAAATGGAAGCTCAGAATGTATTTTTGTCACCAAGTGCCACCACAGACGTATAGTTCACAACGGTGCACACGACGGTGGTCAGTTGGAGTCAACCCCTCTGTCTCTCAACCCCTCTCCACCAGGCTTTTGATGACGCCATCGCCATGCTGGACTCCCTGAACAGCGACTCGTACAAAGACAGCACCCTAATCATGCAGCTGCTCCGCGACAATCTGACAGTGAGTGTCCCTTGCGCCTTCCTCCCCAAACGTGTGTGTGTGTGTGTGTGTCTAACCCTGCCTTCTCCATGTCTGTTCCAGCTGTGGACGTCAGACACCCAGGGAGAGGGAGACGAGCCAGAGGAGGCAACAGAGAACAACTAGTCTCTAAATCTGTCTTTAAAACGGAAAAAAAGAACCCACATTTTTTACCTCTCACCAGCCTAATTTGTGTGTGTAGTGTGTGTGGTTGTGTACAATCATACATGCACAGCTATGTATGTATGCTGGCACTTCACTCACTGTGTGTGTGTGTGTGTGTGTGTGTGTGTGTGTGTGTGTGTGTGTGTGTGTGTGTGTGTGTGTGTGTGTGTGTGTGTGTGTGTGTGTGTGTGTGTGTGTGTGTGTGTGTGTGTGTGTGTGTGTGTGTGTGTGTGTGTGTGTAGGTACGTGGAGTGTGTGTGTAGGTACATGGAGTGTGTGTGTGTATGTATGCTCTTTTTAGGGCCACAGTGGATATGACTTTCTGATCTGTCTGATATTCATTTATTTTTCTTTGGCGCATTACTCCTCATACGAAAAAGAATACAGTTTGACCTGCCTACCCTGTTTGTTAAGAAGAAGACTCAAAAACTTCTCTCCTTGAGCAAACTAGCCTATTGTTGCTGCAGAAGGAAAAACCTAAACAGTGTTTTCTTTTCTTTTTTTATCTGACACAAAGGCTCATGGGATTGTTTTAGTGTGCGAGCCATTTGCCAAAATGTTAGTATCAGTTGACAATTATAGAACTACATCCATTCAATTGACGTGTTTCACATTCTCCTTTTTTTCTTTTTACTATGGTTTGTGACCTGTGCAGAATATTCATTTCCATACTACAATGAGGTACAGGCAACTTTATAGCTCATTATCCTGACATTATACTGTAACTTTGATTTGTCTCAGCTGTGTAAAGAATACCTTTTGCCATATGCATTTAAGTGGTTACCTTTTTCTTTTTTTTGTGTGTTCAGGTGTTTATAATTTTTTATATTGAATTCCTGCCGTCTCTTTTTAAGATACTTGTAATGTGTGTGTGGTTCTCAATAGTAATTTGGGTGCAGGCAAAGGTCCGCTTTGGGATTGGTAATTTATGCTTCTGAAATATTAACCCCCACAGGTGATACATGGGCATTTTCACCTTTCTAGTCAACAAAGAGAAAGCAAATAAGTTAAATTGAATGATACAACTCAATTGATTAGAAAGTGGCACTTTGGAGAAAGATGCACTGCGTTTTGGATGAAAGTAGTAAAAATTGTTTAAGCAACCATACATGTAACTTTGATCAAATATAAGGCATCTACAATTGTTCAAACTGATGACTTGTTTATCTGTTATTTAGGTTACATGCTGTCATGTTAGTGTGATTAAACATACACAAAAATTGTTTTTCCTCCTTGTGTTTGTCTTTTTAAATCAAGGGAACTATGGATTTACAGCTGGTACTGCCTTGATAAATATTGTAGTTCATCCCTTACCATGCAAATCACGAAATTACATTGTATTCACAAAATGGACACTAAACATTATGTAGTTAGTCAATGCCAGTTAACCTCTCATGCATATACACGTAATGCTATTATATTTATTCTATAATAACCAAAGATGACATTCTGCATAACAGGTACATGCCAACTTGTAATTGGCTTCTGCTCTTTTGTAATACTTTTTCAAACAACCGACTGAAATTAGATCTAAATAAGGTATAACAATGGATTCAAACAGTATTCTAGGGGAGTAGGAAGCTTTAGGTTGCCTGATACAAAGCCAGAAAATCAACATTCAGACACGGCCATGTTTCCAAAATTTTCAGTCATGGGAGGGACTGAATCTGGATGGGAGGGACTGACTGCAGGATTACGTTTGAATGCTTTGAAATTTCAGCAAACGTACTTTCTTAAAACACTGCCACCCATAGGTGGTGACGGGAACTACAGTTTTGCGGCAGCAGCATGTTTTAGTAACCTTTTTTAATTTTACATTTTATTACATTTACTGCAATTACAGCCGTGTTATCGTTATCAGCACACGTTTGTTTTTTTTTGTTTAAATGTGAATACAAATGTGATAATTTTATTTAATAGAGCATTTAGCCAACGCCTCCTTTTTTTTATTACCATAGCTGAAAGACGAATGGTCCGTTTTGATGACGTATCCCAGAGTATATATACAGCAACTTCCCATCGTCCCCCCCCCTCAACCCCGGCTGTTCGTGCTGTGTGAGTGCGTGTGTGCTCTTGAGCCCGCTCGGCACACATTCTATAAAAAAATAAAAATACAAAAAAAATTTAAAACACCAAAAACGCTTAAAAAATCTAATTTCTTTTCTTTTTGTAACTACTTCGGTGAAGCTGGACTTCGACCCTCCTCGAAGACTGGAAGACACAAGACGACATCATTTCAATCGACGTTTGATGCTAGTTAGGCCAAGTAGATATTTTATAATTTCCTGTGGTTCAATTCGAGTTACAAAGTTTTAATTTCCAGACCAACGGTAACACGGTTCGTTTTAAAACTCACATTTACTAAACCGCATTTTTATTAGAACACTGCAGTTGTCAAGTCGACGGTCGCCAGGCGTCCCATTGCTTCCATTAACGTTCAACACTAAAACCGTCGGCTACACGCGGGTTTAGCTCCTTGGTGTACGTTTTATTTTCCAAACGTCAGCGTCTCTAACGGTACTACCGGTACGAAGATGAACCCCAGTGCTCCTAGTTACCCCATGGCCTCGCTCTACGTCGGGGATCTGCATCAAGATGTGACGGAGGCCATGCTGTACGAGAAATTTAGCCCGGCCGGAGCGATTCTTTCCATCCGTGTGTGTAGAGACATGATCACACGGCGGTCACTCGGATACGCCTATGTCAACTTCCAGCAGCCGGCGGACGGTAGGTAAAATGTATTAAATGGGTGAAATGGGAAGTTAAACGCATGTCGCGTTTTTTAAATGGCAGCTTGCGGCGCCCCCGTCTCTCCTCCACGTGACTGGGTCCGACATATTGTCGGTGTGTTTCTTTTTTCTTCTCCACACAAGTAGAGAAAAGACAGTTTGCCCTGCCCACTCTTGCAATGTGCTCCAGGCACTGGGTGATTCCTATTCCTATCGCATACCAGCCACTGCTACATTTGTAAGTAGTCTGAGGCTACAAATCAGCACTCAAAAGACATTTGGAGACTGATCAATTTGAATATCGAACGTGAGCTCATTATTTGGCAGCGCCCTGTCTTTGCTTAGAGAAGTTGCACTGGGTGGCTCAACCCGTCGACTCCGCCAAAAAAGGTCTGCATTTCAGTGATAACTACTTCAATTCCCTCCTCCTCTTGTTCGTTTGGGTGTCAGTTTAGCCAACAATAAATAATGACTTGTGAATGCTGTTCGTAGTTACTGTGAAGTGACAATGTTTTCCTCACTCAAGGATGTGTGCGCTATATGTGATGTGTAAGGCTATACACAACAATATCATAGTGCGATCTCTGTCGTTTTGGAACTACTATTTAATTAGTGGTAGCCGGGCGAAAGTGCCTGGTTCGAACCCAGTCCATGGAACCCTTCAGCAACATGCCCAACCCATGCCTTCTTATTACTTGCATGTACATGACAATGGTTCTAATATGAATAGAATCAATGAATTGAGTTCAATGAAATGAATAAATGCCTATTTCATTTAGTTCAAATGACGGCAGCAAAGTCATTCTCATCTCTGTAGACTGTTTCTGTTCCAATAATTTTGACAAATGGCGCATTTAAAGAAACGTCAAGTCACCCATGGACTTGCTTTGTTGTAAAAACACTCCCCAACTGTTTCCCCTCAGCCGAGCGTGCGCTGGACACCATGAACTTCGACGTGATCAAGGGGCGGCCAGTGCGCATCATGTGGTCACAGCGAGACCCCTCGCTGAGGAAAAGCGGTGTCGGCAACATCTTCATTAAGAACCTTGACAAGTCTATTGACAACAAGGCCCTGTACGACACCTTTTCCGCATTCGGAAACATCCTGTCCTGCAAGGTAGGCGGCCAGGGCAAGGCCCAACTCCCTGCCCCGATGGCTTACCTCTAGTAGGTCAGGTGGTGGCTGGACATCTGCCCTGTGTTGGTTTTGTTGTTTAGCGTTGCATTTTGAATGTTGTCATAGTCACAACGTACAAATCGAGGCACAATGACATGAAGGATGGCACCATGAAACAACTGGATTATTAAAAGAATGTAAACGGAAAACCTTTTGTAACCAAGGTGCATTGGCCTTCATGTCAGCATGCTAAGTGTCTGTTAACTGCCCCAGGGGTAATATGATGGGTTTTGTGTGTGAAAGTAATGGTAAAAGTTTGTATTAATACAGGCTGATGTCTTGTTCTGTTTAGTATTAAGACTCAATTGTACCTCTGCATCGAGTAGCCGCCAGAGGTACATATTGGATCTCTATAACACGTGTGTGTAACCCACAGAGGCTGCAGTAGCTTGCGTTCACCTCTCAAAATGCACACCACGTGTTAGGGTGATGGAAGAACTGTGATTGGCCCACATCGTCTTTTCTTTCGGGTTAATTTACGCAGACGGTGAAAACAAATGAGCATATTTTTTGCTCACCTCCTACTAAAAGCCAGGGAGGTCTGCGCCCTGTTGTTAATTTGAGGATGACTCATCAAACGTTTGCAAGACACATCTTCACATTATAAACAAAGATGTCACTGAATTTGTGGCCAATTCATTTTGTCGGTCTACGCGCAGAGTCTCCGACACCAAAGCATAAATTCAAGCACTGGCCTAGACACCCACGCAGCAGTATAATTCACCCTTTGGGAGTAACGCCATCTCAAAGCGGTTCATAATGTTGGTGAGTTTCAATTGCATTTTGTTGTGCATGACCGTCCGGCTTACGTCTTGCATGGGTCTCTTCTCTTAAAGGTGGTTTGTGACGAGAATGGCTCTAAAGGCTACGGGTTTGTGCACTTTGAGACCCAGGAGGCGGCCGAACGAGCCATTGAGAAAATGAATGGCATGTTGCTCAATGATCGAAAAGTGTAAGTGTTTTAAGTGCCAGTGTGTGCACTCATTTTAATCGTTGCCATCTAATTAAACGATTCAGATACCAGTGAGCCAACATAATATGCACTTGGTTCTTATAAACTACTTTCACCTTGAAAGAATGTAATGACATATCAATTGGTGCATTTTAAATCTTAGGTTATGCTTATTCTACCCTACAGACATATTTTTAGTTCTGTAGCATAGATGGATTTATGGAAGACTTGAGGTTTCTCAAGTCTTCCATTTCCGAAACGCATTCAACTCCCTTCATTTAATACTTTAAAATGATTCCACCTATTTGTGTGCTGAAGTTGTGATTTGTCGTTGCAGGTTTGTGGGCCGCTTCAAATCACGTAAAGAGCGTGAGCAGGAGCTGGGCGCGCGGGCCAGGGAGTTCACCAACGTCTACATCAAGAACTTTGGTGAAGACATGGATGACGAGAAGCTCAGGGAGTTCTTCGGCAGATACGGTCAGTTTGCACCAACAGAAGCACCCTGTTGGGGCCTCACAATGGGGTCTTTCACGACAGGGCTGCCTGAGAATGTTTACGGGTAAACGCGGCCCATATAGAGGCTCCCAGATAAAGTGGACACGGACACGCCTCTAAATGAGCTGGGTAGAAAAATGGGTCGTTAAAAAAACCACTTGTGTACTGGTGTGAACAAACTTCCCCCAAAACGTGCTGGACTGCGTATGACATTGCTTATACCCTTCTCGAGTGTTGTGACAAAAACAAGTGATTTAAATGTGTTTTCCCTGTTGTCTAGGCAACGCCATGAGCATCCGTGTCATGACGGACAACAGCGGCAAGTCGCGGGGCTTTGGTTTTGTCAGCTTTGAGCACCACGAGGACGCCCAGAAGGTGAGTGGGATGAGTTTGGGATTGAGACAGTCAGGCACCTTCCCCAGGGGCCCAAAGGTCCCATAAGGCCCTTCACAAGCACGGATAGCCAGCGAAACCGCCTCCCTGTATCCTTGCCTTTTAGTTCTGACTATCCATGGCTGTGCTTGTAAAATATTCACCTTTTTAATTGTCTTGAATATCTCTGATTATATCTTTAATTGATTAGTTAATTTACTCTTCATACTTATTTGAGTTGTGCCCAGACTATTTCTCATTTTCCGAGTATGAATCGCTCCACTTTGGGACTCTGCAGTAACCAAAGTTGTTGTTTTGATCCCTGGTTAGGCAGTGGACGAGATGAACGGCAAGGAGCTGAACGGCAAGCTGATCTACGTGGGCCGTGCTCAGAAGAAGGTGGAGAGGCAGACGGAGCTCAAACGCAAATTTGAGCAAATGAAACAGGACCGCATGACGCGCTACCAGGTGGGTTTTACGATTGTCGTGTTTTGGGTTCATTCAAGTGACGCCCTATTCATTAAAGACGGTGGTATGCAAATAACAATACAAGTAAGTATTTTTATTTAAATAAAATGCTCTTGTTTTTATGTGAGCACATTCTTGATGCTAACCGCCATCAATAATTGTCCCATTACTGGTTGCCTTAGTTTAAAGTTAAATATAATTCTACCAATTGATAAGAATGGGTTTGGATAGGAATTTTGCTCCGGTTGTTAAGTTATGTCATAAGGGCTTCACGCCTCACAACAGGTTTTGCAACAGTAAAGTTTTGATTTCCTTTTACTAGAATCTGATTGAGAAACTGAAACTAAATGAAATCAGGTTGTTATAGACGCGTAGTATCGTTGCAAGAGTATTGACACTGAGGATGACCTGGAGTACCGTATTGTCAAATGAAGTGGTATGTTTAACCTTTTTTTCTTGGATAGAATTCGATTTTTCTGGTATGTACAATCAAGAGTCATGTGTGGGAATAATTGAAATGGTTGTTGGACTGATTTTCAGGTATTTGAACCTTCTGTTCATATACAAGCTAAAGAGTACCAGTTCACTATGCCTGTGTTATCCTGAACCTTGAGTTATTCAAAACTCAAAGCAGTTAAAACATTGATATGACTTGCGCATTTGAGGGCGGTTGAAATAGTTTACTTAACGCTATCTTAATCCTTGATAAGTCATTATAAACTCATCAATCATAAACTGCGATGGCGGTCGTCACTGTTTATGATTCTTTTAGTTGAAAAAACTGCTGAACCCTTCCCGGTAGAATTGTTGAAAGCTGCAGCTTTGTCAAATTCGGTGCCACTTTTTCTGTGGGTCGCACCGGCCAAAACGGCTGCAACAGTGACTGTAGTTCATGGGCCCCAGATTCCCTCGCTGTGGACACTGGGGACAAAATTGTACTACATACAACGAAGTTAATAGTTTTGGTGAATGCTTGCTGATACTGAAATGTGAAACGGCATCCAGAGAGTAATGATGTTGATAGGATTCCAAAGAAAACGGGTAATTGACATTAGGTGAAACACAGTGCGGCAAGTGCCCTATATAGTTAATATCCTTTAGGATCAGATTATGTTAAGCTTAGGTGACTATGAATGTGAATTATACAACTGCGGAACCCTGCCTTTTTATTCAGAATCTATCATTACTGGTCGAGTGTGCTTTAAATGTACAAGAGATGTTCCTTTGATTTGTATAGTGTCACATTCACGGTGGTGTCCCCCCCCCCCGCAGGGCGTCAACCTGTACGTGAAGAACCTGGACGACGGGCTGGACGACGAGCGCCTCCGCAAGGAGTTCTCCCCGTTCGGCACCATCACCAGCGCCAAGGTGATGACGGAAGGCGGGCGCAGCAAGGGCTTCGGCTTCGTGTGCTTCTCCTCGCCGGAGGAGGCCACCAAGGCGGTGACGGAGATGAACGGGCGCATCGTGGCCACCAAGCCGCTGTACGTGGCGCTGGCGCAGCGCAAGGAGGAGCGGCAGGCGCACCTCACCAACCAGTACATGCAGCGCATGGCCAGCGTGCGCGCCGTGCCCAACCCCGTCATCAACCCCTACCAGCCCGCGCCGCCCTCGGGCTACTTCATGACCACCATCCCGCAGGCCCCGAACCGCCCCGCCTACTACCCCGCCGCCGGGCAGATGGCCCAGATCCGGCCCAGCCCTCGGTGGGCCACCCAGGGGGTGCGACCGCAGCGTGAGTAGTGACCCGTGCAGCCGCCGTCGTGCCTGGCCTGTAACGCCGATCTCGCTCCTGATGCAGTGTTGGCTGATGGATTTACAGGCTGGCTTTGGTGTTTGGGATGGGCGGTCTTAATTGCGGTCTTGTGTGTGTGTGTGTGTGTGTGTAGACTTCCAGAACATACCAGGTGTCATGCGTCCGTCAGCCCCACGACCCCAGGGCTTCAGCACCATGCGGCCCACCTCCCAGATGCCCCGCATGATGTCCACCCAGCGTGTTGGTCAGTCAATTTTTATTTTATTTTTTATCAAGAATGGATCTTGGTCCAAGAATCATTCTTTACAAATTATTTTCTGCATGATGATGCTAATATAATCGGTCTAGGTTGGGTTAGTAACCTTCGGTTCACAAGAAGCTAAATAGGGTTCCCAGTGTTTTATTTTATTTATTTATTTTTTTGTATATCTTGATCGTCGTTTAGAAATGTAATCACACAAGCTTTGGGACATTGATTTCAATGTAGTTAATAGAATGTTGAACCCTTCCCGGTTGAATTATTCAAAGTCTGCAGCTTTGTCAAATTCGGTGCTACTTTCTCTGTGGGTCGCACCGGCCAAAATGGCTGCAACAGTGACTGTAGTTCATGGGCCCCAGGCTCCCTCACTGTGGACACTGGGGACAAAATTGTACTACATACAACAAAGTTAATAGCTGATCACTTTCCTGTTTTGGTGAACCCTTGCTTATGATCTAAAGGCGACAATGTTTGTACTAAAGAGAATGAAGTTGTAGGTTAAAATGCTTATTCACTTTTGTCTCTATTCAAAGGATGTATTTCGTTTTTCTGTTGTTGTAGTAGACAAGGGAGTCTACATTTCTGATCGATTTTATTTTCTTAAACTCTTAAACCGTCTGTCCCCTGCAGCCCAGACCATGGGGCCCCGACCGGCAAATGCCGCCGCGGTCGCCGCCTCCCAGCTGCGTGGAGTCCCCCAGTACAAGTACACCCCGGGGGTCCGCAACTCCCATCAGCACATGGCCCCGCAGCCCCAGGTCCCCATGCAGCAGGTACCCAGCCCACTGCAGCGCAAGGTCTTGAAGCGTTGACCTTGATGTCATTGCTTTAAAGTTTGAGTGGAATGGCAGTTTGACTCCTAGTCGAAAGGTTATGTGTTCCGACCCCTATGTCTGTTTGTATTCAGGGACAGTAGCCCCTCATGTGGGTTTGTGTTTGGTGTCTCACTGGTTGTTTTGTGCCTCTCTCTGGGCAGTCTGCTGTTCACGTGCAGGGCCAGGAGCCACTGACGTCCTCCATGCTGGCTGCGGCCCCTCCCCAGGAACAGAAGCAGATGCTGGGTAAGACTTCCACCTGCATGCTGCTGTACAGTTTGGTAACCCCTCCATGTAATACGATGGCAACCACTGTCCCTTACCAACACTTAAGAACTGTCTCTCTCTCTCTCTCTCCCCCTCTTTCTCTCTCTCGCTCCATCGATCTTTGCACCAGGTGAGCGTCTCTTCCCGCTCATCCAGACGATGCACCCCAGCCTGGCAGGGAAGATCACCGGCATGCTGCTGGAGATCGACAACTCGGAGCTGCTCCACATGCTGGAGTCTCCCGAATCCCTCCGCTCAAAGGTCAGTCCCCTATCCATTTGAACCACTCGCCTTCCTCCATTTTGTACCAGGCACCTCCATGGCAACCACTCACCTCCATTTTAGACCAGACACCTCCATTTCAACCACTCTCCTGTATTTTAAACCAGCCGTGTCCTTTTCAACCACTCTCCTCCATTTTGGACCAGCCATGTCCATTTCAACCACTCCTCCATTTTAGACCAGCCACGTCCATTTCAACCACTAACCTCCATTTTAGACCAGCCATGTCCATTTCAACCACTCGCCCCTATTTTTTAACTAGGCACCTCCATTTCAACTACTTGCCTCCATTTTTTTAACTAGGCACCTCCATTTGAACCACTCACCTCAATTTTAGACTCCCTTTCATTTGAGATCAGGCACGTCCATGGCAACCACACTCGCTTCCATGGAAACCACTTACTCGCCGCCATTTTGACCCAGGCACCCCTATCTCAATTCCACTCAGGTCTCGCATTTCCACTCCATTTAAGCTTCCATTTCAACCCCACCCACGTTTTCCTGTTTCAAACCACTCTGCTACAGCTGAGTGGTGTTGATAGTGAGTTGTCATCAAGCCATGCTATTCCCCCCCCCCCCAGGTGGATGAGGCGGTGGCTGTGCTGCAGGCCCACCAGGCCAAGGAGGCTGCCCAGAAGACCGTGACCAACACTGCTGTCCCAGCTGTCTGAAATACCCCCCCACCACCAAAGTACTCGGTACGACCCATATCCTCCAAAACCCTCCCTGGAAGAATTGTTGAGTCTGCAGCTGTGTCAAATTCGGTGCTACTTTTTCTGTGGGTAGCACCGGCCAAAATGGCTGCAACAGTGACTGTAGTTCATGGGCCCCAGGCTTCCCTCACTGTGGGCACTGGGGACAAAATTGTACTATGCACAATGTAGTTTTTGTTTAAAATGCAAATTGTTGTTTTGTCTCTAGCCAAAGCTTTTTTTTCTCTATTGCTGCAGTAGACGAGGGAGGCTACGTGCACAAATGGTAGCTACTATAATTCACCATTGCAAAAGTACATAATCTATTTGCATATGCTGCACCTTTCTGTTTGGCCGAAGTCCCTTAGGCCTGTATCATATGCAGGAACTTTGATTTCTTGTAATTGCATTGCCTTCGACTTGGCAAAAGCCATAAAGATCTGTATTTGATTAGTAATGTGGATCTTCCCCAGGCCTGTCGGGTAAAGGAATCGGATAAATTGCTTGCTTCTTATTCCCACGGCCATATGTTAACATTTTACTTTCCGCATTAATGACCATTGATGTCATTGTGCTTTGTGTCTTCAGGAACGGGGGAACCCGGAGATGTACAGCTTCACCGAGGAGGACAAAATAAACATTGAAAAAGCGAAAATGCAGAAAACAAAGCAAAAAGAAGCTAAATGACAAAAAAGAGAAGGAAAGGAAGGAACTGTCCGGCCGGGCCTAGTGAAGTTACCGCTAGTTCCTGTTCGCTTATCCGAACAAAAAATACAAAAAAAGAGTAAATTTAGAAAATTTAAAAATGTTAAGAGTTTGGGGGTTTTAAGAGGGAAATTCCACAGGGAATTGGGAGTTGATGAAAGCATTCCTTTATTGTTCTAACGTTTTATCCCTTTTATTGTTTTTGACTGAACGAATTGCAGGGAGAACTTAGCATTGTGACTTTACCCCTGACATTTGCTTGCTTGAATTAAAGTTATAAATGAAAAAATATGGCTTATTTTTTCTAAATGATTTCTGATTTTCAGATTGTGTGGTTTGTTTTGCTGCAGTTTAGTTGGAGTTCTGCACTTTCAGTTGAGGTTTATAATGTTCTTGAATCAAAGATGTACGGCAATTTATTAAATGTGGTCAAATTAGCCCTTTTATTTAAACCTGCACCAACCTTTCTACAGCAGCTATTTAACCTCATTCCACAACATTGGGAGTCAATCATCCAAGGGTTGGATCTATTTACTCCCACGGGCGTTTCTAGGATTTGAGTACATTTGGGGTATAGGCCTGTCTGGTGAGCCTCATTGTAATTTTCTTTAAATAAGTAAGCACTATTTTGATGCCATTTTTTTGCCCTCTGGCACCTTATTTAGGTTCAGAGTACATATCTTAATTAAAATTTTGAAATTTGTACCTTAAACATGTATACTTCACTAATTAATTGTGATGTTTAAAATATTGGTAAGTAATTAGTATTAATATTGAGTGGAAGTAGAATACTTTACAACTGCATCGCAAAATGCACGTGTGCCCTGTATTATTTCTTTGGATCCGCGGTTATTCATAATTCATTTGGGGCTGTAGCCTCGGAAGCACAGACCAGTCTGAAAATGATAGCTAAAGCTACAGTCATTAGAGGCTGCTAATGAGGAAACTTGCATAGTGCAGGTTTAACCATCACTGCTAAGTCGGTTAGTTCTTCAATCCAATTCTGAGGAAGCCAATAGTACTTGAAATTTATATAGTTTATTTTGTGTATGATATTGGATAACTACAATGTCAACATTTGGTTAACAGAAACTCAGGCGAGTCAAACACCAGCTATTAGTCCTATTTTCGTCAATCAATTTACCTAGTTGTTAAAAAATACCAAGTAGGCCTTAATGCGGCCATGTCAGTGACCCATAAATAGAAACGACACATCTGTACTTTTGAAATTGTTTTTATTGTGCTTCTGGTCACATCTAGCACACACTTTTAGGCCGCTACCACCCTCCACCAACACGTCCAAACAGTTCCGATGTAGATGGAACCACTTGGAAGTGGAGTGTGTTGGAGATACCGCCACGAACATCGTTCCAGGCAGCTCTCGGGTGGCACGCCAAGGTCATCTGACACAACTGTAGGGTGGTGGGGGTTTTAGTTGCCGATAGCCTTGGCCTGGTCCACCAGCTTGCGGAACATAACCTCCAGCTCGGTCTGGAACTCATCCACGAAGGGCTTGAGTGTCTCCTGCACGTTCTCGGCCAGGGGGGTGACCTTCTCCTGGACAGTGGCGGCCAGAGGGGCCAGGTTCTCCTTGATCTGGGTCATGATGGGCTCCAGCTGGGTCTTCCCGTCCTCGATGAAGGTCCTGAGATGGGGTGTGAGGGAAAGGGAAGTCGAGGTGGGGGATGAATGGAGGACGAGACGTCAGTCAACAATTTAAAGGTTTTCCCATGCATACCTTTTTTTCTGTGACATGATCAGGCTCAAAGTAGGTTAAGGATCAGTTGTAGACCTGCTTGAGAACCTAAGTTAGACTGACATAACCACTCCCTTACTCTTGGTAAGTGGTCTTTGGGCAGCTCAGTGATACGTTTGATTACCATACAGAGCCCCTCAGAAGAAAGGTTTAGACAATATCAGAACCCTGATACAGCGATTGTGTCAGGGTGGCCATGGCCGTGGCCCCTGGCTACCCCTTGGGGGCGCCACTGCAGTTATAGACCGAGATGCTGAACTCACACTTCGAATCAAATGCATTCATCTATTGCTATTCATTCGTTGATATTGTTGTAACTCTCTGGAATGTTGAATGTTCAATACAGTGTTTGTGTCCAAGACGACAATTAAGGTTGATCTTATCTTATGGTAAGTATCCTACGACCCGTGTATACTCACTGAGACTGGAGTGTCTCGGACAGCTTCTGAACAGTGGCCATCAGCTCAGTCCTCATGCCTTCGAAGAACTGGGTCATCTTCTCGAGCTCTGGAGACTCTGCGGACAGAGTCCCTGTGGATAGGCAGAACCGATTTAACTATGTTTTCAAACTTTCGTAAAAAAATAAAAAATAAAAGTGAAACAGAAACAGAAAAAATTGTATAATAATACACTATGTACAGTATATATTTTATATATTTATAATTGTCCTACCTTGTGCCAGAGCCAGCACAACAATAGCGGCGATGAGTGTGTATTTCATGGCTGCGAGCTGGAAGGATCACCTGAAAAAACAAAAAGTGTGATTTCATCATTAAACCCTTGATTATCATGTGCAATCAAGACGCATGAAAACGAATCAGCTTTTCTACGGGTACATCTGATTTTACCCTTGCTATTATTACGTGACCATTTAGCCCATTTCAAAGTAAAAGCCCCACAGACCGTTACAAGATTGAATAGGCCTATTTTTTGTTTTTACTTCAATACTTTATTTACTTTAATACTTTAAAACAACAATTTCCCCTACTCCCAATCCTACTTAATGGTTATAAAGGGATAAGATACAGCATTTTATGGTTGTGTTTTTTCCAAGCACAGCATTTCAAATTGAATAGTTAAACAGTTAGATTCGTCTCAGTTTTGTTTAGAGAACAGAATCTCAGTCCGGAATTCTGATTTGTTGGAACTTCAGACAAATTTAGAGTCAAATTAATTGGCTACTTACTCAAATACATTCATGAGATAATCTACAAGGAACTCATGAACCTGAATTGTGTTCAAGATAATTACTATTTCAGTTCAAATGTATTTTCTATAGCTTTCATGAAAGAACTCAAAACACTATTGATGGATAGGCCTATTTGCTATCGCCAAAACCTGAAACAGTAAACCACTAAATTAAAAAGGAAGACACTTACCTGTAGTGCAAGGTAAATTGAACCTGATGGTACTTTCCTTGGCGAATCTCCTGCTTCTTATAGTGCAGCACGCTCAACACAATCTGGCCACAGCTCCACTCTAATTGGACGAGACGGGCCTGGTGACACCATCTCATAGGTTGATACTGTTGGCTGAAGTGACATAGCGTTTCTGACCCTTGTTGTTCAATATGCCAACTGGCTAATCTGAATCAAAGTCCAATAGTCCCTGGCCTGCGTAAGGACGCCGACTTCTCCAACTCCGGGGGAGTTTTATCATCATAATGTTGATTAAATAATAGTACTTTACACCCATTTCATATAGACTACGCTAGTTAAAATGGCTGATTTTCTCAGTGACAGAAGAGTTGGATGACAGAATGAAGTTGGTGCAGGGCCGAGACAAACAAGATAAGGAAAGATACAATGTTTACATAGATGCACATTTCAACGAACCCACGGAATCCGTCAGACCTTGGGAATGTGTTTTTCTGTTTTTCTTGGCATTTCATTTGTTTTGAGAAGATTGCCGTCGATCTGAACAAAGTGTCTCACTATAATCCGAACAGTGTAGGCCTACTGTTAGTTTAGAACAAATGATAGTATAGACACACACGCACACACGCACACACGCACACACACACACACACACACACACACACACACACACACACACACACACACACACACACACACACATGCGTGTCTGTATTTAAAAGCCTGTATCCTAGTTTATACATAAGTTATAATGCCGTGTGCATGTAGTATAATTAAGAGTTATTTTATAGGTCAGATAAGGTGTATTTAATATGTTATACATAACATGTCATGAATAACACTTCTAAAACGCAGAGGGGAAACATTTCGGTGATTAATCAATAATTATTAAATCAACAACCTCAATAATGAAACAGTTGTTGGTCGTAAAAGTCATGTAAGAGCTCGGGTAAAAGGTAAGGACAGTTCTGTGGTACACAAGACACGTGTCAAGAAAGATAAGGACTTCAGTTTGTTGCTGAACCAATGCCTGGGGCTTTTATTGTGACGCCTCGTGGAATTGACTAAATCCCATTTGGATCAAGCAATGGAGGGGTTTGGATCTGTTGAGGGAAAAGTATTAAACAAGCTAAGCAGTCAGACTGGAAAAACAGAAAACATGGAGTTGTCATTGTGTAGTCGAAGTGTTTGTCCAGTCAGTGTTTGTCCAGTCAAAATAAAACAATTATATTATTATAATAAAATGCCCCTTAAACCAACTTTCAGTTCAGGACATTAATTTGATTTTCAGTTGGACTTGGCTCTATTACCCAGTCTTTCTGACTGAATATTGTTTAACCTAAAATACAGAGTGGATCTCATATTTCAGTTGTTTGTGAGCATACAATCTATAGAATCCAACAAGTGAATAATCAAGTGATCAATGTTCAGCTGATCACTGGACACACACACACACCCACACCCACACACCCACACGCACGCACACACACACATACACGCACACGCACACACACAGGCACACACATACACACACACACACACACACACACACACACACACACACACACACACACACACACACACACACACGCACACAGAGACCAAGACTGTCAGGACAATATCCATCTCACAGAAAAAGGCCTACTTGTAAGGCACAGCCTATGAGAACGACTTCAACAGAAAAAGAATGAGCAGACAGATGTAGTACATTTGCGCCCTCTATGTTCGAGCCACGGAGGAGGCACAGTAAAAGGTTCGTATTTCTGTGACCGCTATTTCTCCGCCTGTCGATGACTGACAATCCAGCAGCCTAATCCTAGAGGTGGATTCGTATGGGCATCGTGTCTGCTGTTCCATCAATATCCTGTCGTGTCAAACGACAAGCCTGCTTTTGGTGGTCAAACATCCCAAAACCTAGTGCTTGTTGTTTTAATAGATTGATTTTCAGCATAGATCTTGATATCGCAGACGTTGCGTCGGGACAATGGACTCTATCTCGGACAGTATCCGCCCTCAGAGACTCCAACCGGGGATTGGATTTGGTACATTTGGATCCACGGGAACTCTGCGCTCGTCCCTCCGGCCAGGGGTTACGGTTCCCATCGCACCGCTGTTACCTCCTCCTGCGTCCCTACTATGTGTATCCTCGTCGGGGCCACCTCCCCCACCGCCACCGCTCCAGTTCCACAGCCTGTACGGTACCATGGGCGGCATGGGGCTCGGAACAGCCGCCTCTGGACCCGGCAACAATCCGGGGAACCCGGCCGTCCTGAAGGAAGCTGTCGAGGCTGTGGTTCGAAGCTTTGCTAAACACACACAGGGCTATGGCAGAGGTAGTGGCAACTAAGATCATAGTTTAAAAAACAAACGACTGAAGTTATGCTGTATTCATATTTGTGAAGATTTTTTTGTAAAAGGGGGGTGGGTACTTTTACCCTTCACCATTTCTAAGTGGAGTCCCGTTACAGAAGCTTGACACTCGTGTTATTGGCTACAGTCAAACAATACGTATGATTTTCCTATTCTTGTTATGCGAACCACGGGCAACAGGCCTACACGTAAAATGGATCCATATTCCTAAACGAATGATCGTGGTATAATAAACAAGATGACACGTTTCCATAGAGTTCATATAACAATATAGACCTAATATAACTGGCCATGTATTTGATTAGTCCTATTTATAATTGAGCAAGCTTTGATATGTTTTCCAAACTCCCTCCAACTTTGTAACTATGTTAGGCCTATGTTGTGTTTACATCCAGTTGGTAATATGAGCTTTCATTTAGTTGATCTAGTTTTAACCCCTTCGAGTGACTGGGTGAAAATATGCAGCAAACTGTATTTAATACAAGTTCACCAACGTCTATGGACCCAAGCACACTCATACTTTTTATAATAATATATTGTTTGAACATCATTGGATGGGATAACACAAGCCCCTTAAGTAATTAAATAAGTAATTGGTTTAGAGTACAGGAGTATTAACAAGAGTATTAAGAAGAGCAGGCTTATTAACAAGGGTATTAGGCTACAGCAAAGACAAGGCAGACCTTTCAGATGTTTCAGACCAATACAGTAGCTTTTAATATTTTGTTTTTAATTGGTAGAGCTTTAGCATATTGACCAACTGTATTTAGCTGAAAGACAATACAAGCATTGCTTTAGCTATACAATAGAATTCACTTCACTACTTATTACATAACTGAAAGCAGTTTTCTACAGCGTCATCCAAAATATGAATACTTGTTATCAACATTGAGACACCGCGATGAACGAGGGGTTTCTGCTCCTGCCTCTGCTGTCCCCATTTAATCAACGTCTGTTGATTAAAGATACGGGATATACGGGACTAACATCTTACTCTTGGTTTCAATGTCAACGCTTTCGTTGAGGTCATCAAAAATATGACCAGATAGAATCAACACTGATATGACGCCATGAACAAATTGTTTGCATTGCTGTTTTTCTGCTGTCGCGGGTTAATCAATGTCTGTGGGAGATATGGGACTAACATCTTACTCTTGATTTCAATGAAAAAGCTAAAGTTGAGGTCATCCAAAATATGGAATCAACGTTGAAGCGACGACATGAACACATTGTCAATTGTCAACATGCTGTCAATCTGCTGTCCCCTTTTAGTCAATGTCTTTGTGAGACATAGCACCACTACAGTACAGTGGTACTATAGTCATCGAGGTTCATACCTAACTACGTAACGTGCTACTGTCCTCTCTCAGTCAACGTGGTGGAGGTTCATAGCTAACTACGTAACGTGCTACTGTCCCCTCTCAGTCAACGTGGTGGTGGTTCATAGCTAACTACGTAACGTGCTACTGTCCCCTCTCAGTCAACAAGGTGGAGGTTCATAGCTAACTACGTAACGTGCTACTGTCCCCTCTCAGTCAACGTGGTGGAGGCGTTGCAGGAGTTCTGGCAGATGAAGTTGACCAGAGGGGCTGATCTTCGTAACGGCGCTCTGGTGGTCTACGAGATGGTCCCGTCCAGCAGCCCGCCCTACGTCTGCTATGTCAGCCTGCCGGGAGGCAGCTGCTTCGGCAGCTTCCAGGTACATGATTGGTCTACTGGGTCTGTTGGGCCAGATTAAGTACGGTCACACTGGGTTTTGATTAGTGTGTGGGTTAAGGGGTGTGTGTGTGTGTGTGTGTGTGTGTGTGTGTGTGTGTGTGTTTGTGTGTGTATGGTCGTGGGGGTACAGGATTATCCCCTCTGTTCAATTGATTTAAGATCACAGTGGCATTGTGGATTTAAGTTTCTAATGTGTGTCTGTCTGTGTACAAGAGTGTCTGTAAGATTGCTGTAAGGTTTATTTGCTAAAACCGCAGACATTTAAATGGAGGATTTAGTTGGATTGGACTGATTGATGTAATTCTAGTAAGCTCCTAGCTACAAGAACTACTAAGCAATGACTGTTAAACTCTATTCTTCCTCATAACATTTATTGTGTATCATATTCAATGAACCCTACATAATCTAAGAACATATTGTGGTAATTCCAGCATATGATTTTCTTGAACCTTATTAATTAATAATAAGTATCCAATAATAACAATGTTCATTCAGACAATACCCCAAATACTAACTTACTGTAGCATAAAGTGGACCCATACAATCATGTCCCTTCATAAAATCCAGCCCAAAAAGCATGGTTTACCCTAAAGTCTAACGGAGGAATTCTTCATCTTGACAGTTCTGTCCAACCAAGGCGGAGGCGAGACGCAGTGCGGCTAAAATCGCTCTGATGAACTCAGTTTTTAATGAACATCCATCTCGCCGTATAACAGACGACTTCATCGAGAAGAGTGTGTGTGAAGCCCTGGCCTCTTTCAATGTAAGTTCTACTTCAGGATTACATTTTACGGGTTAGCTAACATGAATTGTCCACAGAAATACCATCACATTTACATAGTCACAGGCTTTTATCCAAAGTGACTGACAGGTAAGTTGGAGAACAATTAAAGCTAACTACAGGGGTTGTGCTAGTCCGTACACAAGTCTGTTTAAAATGTTCCTCGAAGATATGTTTGTTGACGTTAGGGAGGTATTTCTGCAGAATGTTTGGAGATAGGTAGCTCTTTCAACCGGCGAGGCACCACCACATACCAACATCCATTTGTATAAAAGAACCTCAATCTCAACAGCATTGTGAACCCGTGCTGTCACACTTATGAATCATGTGTGGTTGTCGTTCACAGGGAAACAGAGAGGAGGCGGATAACCCCAGCACAGGGATCGGGGCTTTCCGCTTCATGCTTGAGTCCAATAAAGGGAAATCCATGCTGGAATTTCAGGTGCATAAAATATACTTTTACTATTCAGTATTTCAGTAGGGGGTAGGCATCTTCAAGAAGGTACAGGTTGGCTGTGGACACTGGGGATCAAACCCAGTACCTATCGGCTTATCCTGCCATTTACAGGATATAGTTTATAAATGATGATGTGTGGCATGTTCGAAAACCTTTTATACTAATGACAAAGAGCACAAGAGCCTTGTTGCAATGTAGCATTGCAATAAGGCATCGAATTTCAGTTAGTAGCGACCATAATGGTTCACAGATGTTTTTCGTGACCACGAAGCTGTTTTGTGTTTCAGGAACTGATGACAGTGTTTCAACTGCTGCATTGGAACGGCAGCCTGAAGGCCATGAGGGAAAGGCAGTGCTCCAGACAGGTAATCGCTTTGACTATAGGCATCATGTGACCACACCACATACATCACCTGACTATGAGCATCACATGTTGTCACATGATGTTTACAGGTTGTCAGATGCTTTCAACAGAGAACCTAGTCTTGGGTATATCAATCAATACGGTCACATAACCAGTAAGGACCCAATGGTATCTAACAGAGACTACTACCTCCCTTCTGTCTGAAGCAATACATTCTGGTGCTCTTTCATAGGAGGTGCTGGCTCACTATTCCCACCGGGCGCTTGATGATGACATGCGCACCCAAATGGCCGCCGACTGGGTGAACAGGGAGCAGGGCGTGGCCGGAGCCATCGGCCGCGAGCTGGCGTCGACGGAGCGGGAGCTTGAGGAGGCGCGCCTGGCGGGCCGAGAGCTGCGCTTCCACAAGGAGAAGAAGGACATCCTGATGCTGGCAGTGGGCCAGCTGAACGCAGCCAACGCCGCCACGCTGCCGTCGCACTAAAGCCCGCCTGCCGCCAAGCCACCAACAGAACCACAGCCTCTACAGGATGCTGCATACCAGTATGTGAGCACTAGTGTCTAGTGTAATCCGGGGTGATCTGTCGTACTCCATTTTGATTTGCATCATATATATGTTTAAAAAGGACCTGATTTTTTAACTAGTTATGTACATCTACATATTACCTATTTTGTTTTAGTAAAGAAATAAAAAAATCTGGACAATAGCAATTTGTTTGAATGGAAACTTAACAGAAAGGCAGTGTAGACACATGAGTAGTTTATGAAATGACAAATTACTGAATTGAATATGCCAGTGCACAAGATACATAGTTACTTCCATGTCGATTCTATTGCTAAGGCACTGGCATAACATAAGTAAAAACAGACTGAATGTTACAAACTTGCAGACTTGTGTTTACCCCAACTACGAAGTTGATGTGAAAAGGGTCCATTACTTTGGTTTAACATAAACACCTGCTTACAACCACAGCCACATCCTAGAGCCATAGAGAGCATAATGCTTTCCATTCCCATCTGTGAATGTATTTATAGGACCCTTTAAGTAAAAATGGATCAAACTCCAAGGAATGACCAACACATTTCTCCCCCTTAACGCTCATAATATTTGCTTGCTGTTTTGGAGCAATGACCAGATAGTTTCTTAGTGTGCAGCAAAAAATATTAGCTGCCCATCATCAAAAGCTCAGGTATTGAATCAAGATATCCCTGGGAACAGCATCATTGTGAGAATTTGATTAATCTATTGCCAACGTTATCATGTTTCTGGATCGTAGGACACATCATAGGTAGAATGTAAATTTTTAATACTTTATACTACGAGGCCTTTGGAGCAATCTTCCTTCAACTTTCTATTGTACTTTGTTGCAAAGAACATGTGTTATAATGATTCTGATTGATTTTAGTGCTGCAATGTTCCCACATGGAGTGTGGGAGTGTTTGCTTCTGCAGAATCAATACGATGGTTGAGATTTTAAAAGAAAATTCTCTGAGCAGCTTGCAGAGCAGTTTGGTATTTTGTGGAGTGTTGGAGTGTGTTACCTATTGTGTTTTGTTTGGCTTTCACACTTGTGATTCAGCTTTGGAGATATTGAGGAAGGAAGAAATTGTTCGCTACAAGCTGTAGTGAAAAAAACAAACTATTATTTCATCATCTTCCAATATGTTTTGTGAGATATACAGTTAGCCATCGTTATGGACCTATTTCTGCCTTTTTTCTTTTATAGGATGTTTTGGCAAAATTGTTGTAGCTACATTGTGTTTCAGTACAGTATTGTGTGTCATATGAAGGCATTTAAAAAACGCCTTTTGTGATAAATCAGAGCCATGTTGGTGGCACGTGGCTTTGATAAAACTGAGGTATTTGAAGTTATGTAAGTTACAGAAGGGACAATCCATTTCTCTTGGATCTTAGCTGCAGTTTATGGTCAAAGACATCAAGTTTCCCAGCATAGGAATAATAGCAATAAAAAGGCAGAGATTACGTTTTTTTTACAATTGCTATGGAATGTTGTACTAAAAAATAACATTCTTAAAAGGTACTACCTTTCAGTTTAACCCATGGGGTTGTACCACATAATGCCCAACAACTCTGGAGTTGTTTTTAAGTAACAGGCATTTTGGGTGTTTTTCTGGCTTATTAGAAAGCATGTTGGGTTCTCTGTTAAGTTACAATCAAGCGGAACTTATATCAAATGTATTACTGAAGAAAAGAGGAAAGAACATACTTTTTAATTCCACTTTTGATATTCTTTCACAATATGGTTACTATAACTATGAAGGACAGCGTTATAGTGGAATTTAATATACTTTTGAGTTTGCGGCAATATTGTAAACTTTGCTGAATTATGATTTTTTACTTTTTGTTTGTTAAAAAATGATAAAAAGTGTGCTAACTACATTTAAAAATGAGATTTTTAAATGGAAAACGTATTAAAGATATATTTTAATATCAATCAACGACTTTCCCCAATCCAGTTCAAGAAGAATGCCAAAACGACCTTCCAAAATATAAGCCACAGCAAAAGATAATTAATAAAGTAATTTGATAACTGATAAATAGACATTGCAAGATTATATTAGTTGGTAGAAATTACATTAAATAGGAATTTGAAAGATGTAAATAACAAAGATAGTGTACACATTTGTGTAGTAAGGCAGTACATATTCGGTCTTCGATGCTATGTGCATTTTTCTGCCGACTGTGAAATTGTTATATTTGATAAAGCACAACTTCTGTATTTCCATGAACATTGTTTTCCACAAAAAAAAAGTTAAACATTGTGATATTTTATATAGGATCATATTATTCCTGTTACCATCCATCTTTATACAAGGATATTTTCATATTTTGTCTTTGATGCATGACTTTACATGTTTTATATGTTTTGTTATTTTAGTTATTACAATGTTTCATAAGACCCATCTTGTATGTGTTTTGTATGGCCAATATTTGTATTCCATATTTTTACCTAAAGTTTGTATTGGAATAACGAAATAAAAGCATATACCAAAGCTTATCAGTTTTATTTCATTGTTCAGTAGTGTCATATTTTATAAGTCAGGTAATTTTCAGAGGGAATGTTATTCTTTATGCAGTTGCAGTACATTGATGGCTGAGAAAAATATTACATTAAACCGAATAAGGTGGACATTTTACATATAGAATCAATTAAAGGGCCCCTGTTTTACCATCAGGTTAGTGATGTTGATTGGCTTCCGATTTATCATACCTGGTGGTAATAAAGGGGCCCTTTAATAAACAGAACACACACACATACAATGCACTCATCCAACATAACAAGTTGACATATGGCTCACATATGCACCTCACTGCTCCAATACTAATGGACACCGATTTAAACCATTCCAATGATTACTTGTTAACGAGATATCATACACCTTTCTGTGACGTGAATATCTTATATTTGCAGCTCCAACTTCAAAATTGGCTCACAAACGCTCCGTCTGTTATGTAAATTGTATTTATTTATTTCCAACATATAAATCGATACAGATACAGACCATGATATCAAATAGTAGACAAATAATAGCCTACACTTATTATAGTGCAGAAAAGCCACAGAGCAATGTCATCAGAACACACAACACGGAATTTCCGCTAACGACTGTCAGAAGCGGAAGAGGCGGAGCCAGACTTTTGAGGCGCTCGCCTTTCGTTAATTCAACATGGCGGCGGGACCAATTTCAGAAAGGAATCAAGGTAACTTAAGCAATTGGAACATAATTTTATTATAACCTTTGGATCAATACACCAGTTACTGTAGTTATTGTTTGATTCCTTTGTGAGGTTTCATAACTTTAGCGTCACTGGCTACGTTTTTGCCGGTTACTTATCAGGAACACATGGGTTTTCGTTTGTGTTCCGTTGTATGAATGAATGTAAAGTTGGCCGTTTATTAAGTAATACACTGATCTGCGCCGTCGTCCCAGGCAGTACATTATGTTATTGTATGTATGTGTATTATGTGAGAGGATTGCCCTCTAATGTTGCTTACCTAATGGTATTGTAACTCAGTTTACTTAGCGTATCGTATCCTATCAAGCTAGCTTGCTACGTTGTTAGCATTTATAAACAACAAAATGCTTGGGGAATCATTAAGTCATTAAATACAGAAAAGCTCCTATACAAAGCATTGCATATACAAAGTCAATGCGCATAAATCGAACAAACAAGAGACACTTCAAATAACAATATGGTGAAAATGAGGATCCATGCACACCTCTGTATGTGCATACATTAAGATTGCATACGTGTAGTGAATAGAAGTATGCATGCTGAATCCCGTATTTATGTATATATGTTAATGCCACCGTACATTTTTCCAGATGCCACTGTGTATGTGGGGGGCTTGGATGAGAAGGTGTCAGAGCCACTGCTATGGGAGCTCTTCCTGCAGGCCGGACCTGTGGTCAACACACACATGCCAAAAGACAGAGTTACGGGCCAACATCAAGGTGGGTAGAAACAGAAATACACATCCATAATGTATATTACAACAATGTATATGTATCGAGAACCTTAACCTAAATCCCCTTTTCTCTCTCTTAAAGGCTACGGCTTTGTGGAGTTCCTCAGCGAGGAAGACGCTGACTACGCCATCAAGATCATGAACATGATCAAGCTCTATGGCAAACCCATTCGGGTCAACAAGGCCTCGGCGCACAACAAGAACCTGGACGTGGGCGCCAACATCTTCATCGGCAACCTGGACCCGGAGATCGATGAGAAGCTCCTCTATGACACGTTCAGTGCCTTCGGCGTCATCCTGCAGACTCCCAAGATCATGCGGGACCCCGACACGGGCAACTCCAAGGGCTACGCCTTCATCAACTTCGCCAGCTTCGACGCGTCGGACGCCGCCATCGAAGCCATGAACGGCCAGTACCTGTGCAACAGGCCCATCACTGTGTCCTACGCCTTCAAGAAGGACTCCAAGGGGGAGCGCCACGGCTCAGCCGCCGAGCGCCTCCTCGCGGCCCAGAACCCGCTCTCGCAGGCCGACCGGCCCCATCAGCTGTTCGCCGACGCCCCGCCCCCTCCCTCGGCGCCCACCCCGGTGCTAACGTCGATGGGCGCCACCATGTCCATGCAAGGTAGGCTTGACAATGGGGAGGGGGTGGGGGGAGCTTCTTCTCAGCAGCTCCTCAGAAGCTTTGATGTATTGGATTGTGTCTTGGTTGATGGTCAAGGCGCATCAGAAGTGTGCTTGAAAATCTCCATGGTGCACTGCCTCTGTTGTCCATCAAGAGGGAGCGCAGGAGAGAATAGTGACAATCTGTCAGAATGTAGTTAAGAAGCAGGATCTTGTGTTAATGAAAGTCAATCTCCATGCCACAGCGTGTTTGGGGTGAAAGCGTAGTTAATGATAAAGTTTAAATCTCCTGAAATCTCGTATCCGTAAGCCCTATCTTTGCACATGATAATATTTTACAATTACACAATTGATGAAAGGGTTAGTGTTTTTGACGGCAAATTCCACTGTTTCGTCCCCTACAGGCATGCCACCTCCCGGTGCCTTTCCGCCCGTTCCTCCCCCAGGTTCAATGCCCCCAGGCATGCCCCACGGCATGCCCATGCCCCCCAACGCAGGCTCCCAGGGACAACAGGGTGGGGGCTCTGGGCCTCCGCCCGGACCGCCCCCCTTCCCACCAGCGGGAATGCACCACGGTACGTGTTCCTTCCTGCGCTTTCAGTGTTACAAATGGACATTTTCATGTCATATTGAATTTGATGGATGTTCTGATTTTTTTGAAGTTATAATTTGAGGAAGATGTTTCAGAGTTGGTCTTGACGTTCCTTACAGTTGATGCATAAATTCTACTTTCAAAGAATCATGTACCAATTCTACGCAAGTTTGTTTATCTGCTCTTATTTGACAACTAAGAGGAGCAATCACGACCTACTAATGTCATATTCATATTTCTAACATCCGTTAAACTTTCAAACGAAAATGGACGGCAATTTCTAACTGATGGCTTGGCAATGGGTCATTCTAATGGAAAGGTTTGGACACTACATTAATCTAAATATCTATTGTGTGACAAGAGGCAGCTGTCTATATCCCAGGAAACACTGCATATGACCTACATTTTAACAAACTCATAGTCCCCTGCATAACATCCTGTCCCCACTTACTCCAGCAACCTGGGCCTAATAATAATAATTATATACTTTATTTATCCTATGGGGAAACTCATTCTCTGCATTCAACCCACCCTATGCTATGAGCAGATGGCTGCCACAGGGTAGCGCCCGGGAACCAACAGATGTGCCCTAGGCTTGGTTATGGGCAGAGCAGGAGTGTTAACTTGCATGCTTTGCTTGTGTGGGAGGAAACTGGAGTTCGAACCCAGGACCTTCTTGCTGTGAGGCAGCAATGCTAACCACGGCGACAACGTTGGCTAAACCTTACCTTTGACCCCTCTGTCCCCTAGGTATGCAGATGCAGATGCCGCCTCACGTGCCCCCGGGGATGGTGCCACCTCCACCCCACCCACCCGGAGCGAACCAGCATCGGGCACCCCCCCCTCCTGGCATGCCCCCCCACCCACACATGGGCATGCCTCCCAGAGGGCCGTACCATCCCATGGGTGAGTTCACTATGGCTTCTCAGTCCATCTTCACCAGTTACTGTGGGGTTTTAAAGGCCTCACAAGGACAAAAGGAAAATACTGTGTTTCAGCCCATTAAACCTGGTTAACTTGTATTAATCTGATTAACATGCATAAATTATCTACAGTTTTGTGTGTTTTATTGTTGTGCAATAGAATTATGATGCACTATCACTATCATTTAAGGTTTTAAATTGGTCCCATCACAATGTTTCCTTGCTTCATTCATGATTCATTAATTATTTAAAATAAGATGGAGGAAAACGGTTTAGTTTTAACGCTTGAGTCATAAAAAAGAAAAAGAAACAGTCCTTTTGTGTATAAATATTCCAGAACATTTTGTGAGATCGCCACATGGTGCTACCAGATGCTTGTTACTTACAGCTGTTTCTTGAAAGGGACGATCAAGATAAAAGCACTGACAGTTCTAGCATTAGTGATATAAGCACTCTGATTAAAGAAGTTGAGCGGAAGCTTAAGAGAACATTGTTTTTATTCATGGCAATGTATTCTTGCAGACCACACAGCCACCAAGGAAGTCTGTTTAGCAAAGGATATTAATAATATTCAGGCTTAAACTATATACTCTGTCTATAGTTAGACTATTATTCTAGCGGTACATATAAAATTCAAGAACCACAAAAATATCCACTGTACCACTGTATCTCCAAAATGACTTGGTGCATATTGTTTCTATGCACCTTTTTTTTAATTGTTGCCACACAACAGCATTTCCCTTTAGCAGACGCTTTTTAACCAAAGCCACTAAGGGTCCATATCCACCTAGTGTTTTGGTCTGGGCGCCTGCGCCTGTCTTTAAATGTTCCCAATGAGGAGAGTGTATGCGGCCGCATGTGACCCCTAGACAAAAAGCACCGCTCCCAGCGTCCTTTCCCAGAGTGATTCAGCTTTTTTGTGCGGCCCCGCCGAACACTTCACGTTGAAAATCTCTGAACAAATCTGTCAAAGAACATTTTAGTTTGAAAAAGAGTAGGTTGGTACATACCAATTATTGAAATGTTTGCCTGCATACGCTGCTTATTATTCATGGATGTGTAACATGACGTTATCGCCACGCTGTTGATCTGGGAGCTAACATGGCTAGATATCATAGAAACAATAGACAAAGCACGGAGATGCAGCTGTTTTTTATTTCAGTTCACAAACTCTTCATCCCAGTGCTTCCCAGCGCCATGCCAGCATCTTTCTGCCATAAAAACCTGTTATATGGACACGGGCTCTTACATGTGAGGCTGAGAACAATCAAAGCACACAATCCCAGTTGGAACGAATACAAAAAATATTCACAAGCTGCTGCCTACGTTTCTAAACCACCATTGACAAGAGTGCAGAGTAGCTAGAAATCAGAAGAAAACATAGTTGGTCGACATCTTCTGTTTCCAGTTAAAAATGAGATGAACTATAACTATGCAGCAGAAGTACAGGACAGTAAAGCCATTCAGCGCTCAACATCAGCGTTGTGTGGAGGTCGTCGCGGTTTCGTCCCATTCGCGTGTTAACGCCGCTCTCCTCTCATTGGTTCCCCAGGCCCACCGATGCACCCGGGGATGAGAGGACCCCCTCCGCCCATGCCCCCGCCCGGCTATGGGGGTGGTCCTCCACGGCCCCCTCACTTTGGCTTCCAGCGGGGCCCGCCCATGCCCCCCCGGCCCCCAGGTGGGCCCCCACGCGTTCCTATGAGGGGTCCCATGCCGTCCTAGTCGCCTCCTAGGAATGGCATTTGGGAATCGCTCATTTAGTAGTTCTGTTTTTTTTTTCTTTTTGTTGTTTTTTGTTTTTTAAAACAACTTTGGATCAATTCTAGTTTATAATTGTTAAAGTAATTTAACCGCCGCTGTGTATTTTTTGTTGTCACTGTACAGATGCTGGACCTTTGAGCAATAAAGGTTTTAATACAAGCTTTTGTGGGTTGTTTTTCTCTGGTTCTGTGTGATTAGTGAATAGCTGGATAACGGCCGCTAATTGAATTAGAAATGGATTAACAATTGGATTGTCTATTGAGCTATGATTCATATTTAATGCCTTCTAAATATCTATAAACGCTTAATGGTCTTTTAATATAATGCACCGTAAGATAAGCGCAATCGATTGGCATAGCAACCAGAGAGAGAAGGTGTGTGAGTTGGGCACGTTTTTTTTATGAAGACATTTTGATGCATGCAGTTATTTTCTTGTCCTCTCCCCATAAGCGTGAGGAGAAAGACGGTTGCAATATTAGGGTAAAACCTCGGGATTGAATCACCAGAGCCCAAAAAAAATAAAGCACCCAGGCCATCTATTGTAATACAAATAAAAACAAAATGCAGATAAACACGTCGTATCGCTTCTCGGTGCCAAAATGAAAACGTGAAATGTTTTTTAGTACTATACTCTTGAATTGCGTGAGACGATATAGCGTCTCTATTGGTCGCGTGGGGGAGGGGACCCCTGAGCACGAGCAGGCTTCCTCGCGATGCTCGCATCACAGCGCGTCTCCTGGGTGGCGTGGAATCCTACCCACCGAGCCGCACGCAGCATCACTCGCTCCATAGCGACAGCCTCCGATACGTAAGCAAGCTCTCGTTCATGAAAGACACTGCTGGGAAGGAGGCGTCGGTTACTTACTCCCAGGAAGGAAAAAAAAAAGGGTAAGAATTTAATGTCACACGATGATTTAGCCTGTTACGTTTTCGTTTGATTTTAAATGGTAGCAAATGGTTGTTAAAGCTTTGATTGCTGATGGGCGGGTTGATGTGTGTGTGTGTGTGTGTGTATATATGTATATGGAAATTACACCGATTTGTTAATCAGGTGGGCCCTACAATTGATTGCTAGTCGTGACAGGATCGCAGATCTTATTTAATGGGAAATAACGTTATTCTCAGTCTGTCGGCATACACACTGGCCTGGACATTTGTGTTTGATAACCAATATTGTATTGCAGTATATGCACGATGTGGTCCAGTTGCCACCAGGCCTGCAACACCATCATCGTTTTCGGAACATTGAAAAAAAAAAAGGATAAATAAATTGTAGGATATCTTTGTATGTACTCATTATATCCACGTCCACATATGTTTGTGTGATTAGCTCGGCGCAACCGGTCATCGCCTTCATGTTATCTTCAGGTGTCAGTCGATGGTGTTCATATTTCGTGACGCTCGCTGATGCTGGAGAGCGTAGGCCTGCGTGTAATTGCGTAGGAACCCACAATTCATACCTTGTACTGCGATTGAGAGAAAAAAAATGAAAAAAATAAACGCCACCAAATGGCTCGCACGACTAAGCGTGGTAGTGAGGCCTACACAAACGAGAAGATGCGTAAATGACACACACACACACACACACACACACACACACACACACACACACACACACACACACACACACACACACACACACACACACACACACACACACACACACACACACACACACACACACACACACACACACACAGTGTGTACACGGATACTACACGGCTATACACACTGCTCCCTCGTCACACAACCTGCCTCATCTTTGAAGTGGCACGTGCCGCTTGTGTCATGGCCGAATGTCTCTGCCAGGCCACTTTGGTTTCAGTGACGGTGGAAAATCTCTGCTTTCAGTAAATGACATGAGGATGATCATTTTCATGTCCAGGTCATATTTATAAAGGCAATTGAACTGTAACCAGGCCTGTATGAAGATAACATCTGGATAGGCTGCACAATAATTTAACATAATAAATAACGTTTTGCCTTGACTGACTAGTCCCGTTGAGCTGAAATGTCCGTTATTTTAACAAAACCTTTTTGAATCAAGCTGTATTTTTTTCATGTACTATAACTATACTGTACAACCAAGCCTTACAGATTGCACCACATGCATGTAGGCCTATCACAGAAAAAAATGTGTTCCTTAATATACCAAGTCCTACTGTGTGTGGACTGTGCTATCACGAAGTTTGAGTTTAGTGGTGGATTACTCTATAAATTCTAACCGTTGCTATGGACCTTTAGTATAGCATCACCCAGTCTAAAAGGGTTCAAATTTAGTATGTTGAAATTCACGATGTTACGCTGTAGGTAACATTTTAAGAGCTATTATTTGAGTGTAATTTGTTCGAAATTACTTCTGTCAGCTAGATATCTGTTTCGAGTTCACTGCACCTGCCTTCGTTTGAGCCAATTCATATTGATTGACCGCTCCCGGCTAATTTCTGACCAATCAGGGAATCTTCTCCATGAATGGTTTGGTGAATCTATCGTGCCTGTCAATAACAGGTGCGTGAACTGCAACACTTCTCAATGGCGTGGAAACATATAGGAAGGGAGGAAGCAGGGCGTTCTTTTGGTTGTTCAGTTTCAAATATTGCTCTCTTCAGCTCTTTTCAGCCCTCTCTCTTTTACAATTCTCCAATCTCAACTAAAGCCCCTTTAAATAATAGCAACGTATTTGATGATTACTAAAGCCTACTTTTTCCATATCCCCTCAGTGACCAGAGAGAAGCTGTGTATTCCTCAACAGGGTGAAGCCTCTTAAAAGCCCTCACAAACACCACCTGGATTCCAGTGGCCAACAGAACCTGTGATAGCCACTCCCCTCCTTCCTCTTCAAAATGGAGGACGGCTACCAAAACCGGACTGCCTTCATCAAAGGTGCCAAAGACATTGCTAAAGAGGTGAAGCGCCAGGCTAGCAAGAAGGTGGGCCGCAGCGTCGACCGCGTGACCGACGAGTACAGCAAGCGCTCCTACAGCCGCTTCGAGGAGGACGACGACTACCCCCCCGCCGTCAGCAGCGCCTCCCAAGATGGCGGCGGCGGCAGCGGCGGTTACTACCGCGGCGACAGCCAGGCGGGCGGCGGTGGCGACGACGAGGACGGCGGCGGCCACAGCGACTCCACGGAGGGCCACGACGAAGACGACGAGATCTACGAGGGCGAGTACCAGGGCATCCCCAGGGCCGACTCCGGGGTCAAGGAGGGCCTGGCGGGGGGCCCCAGCTCGGTGAAGGGCGCCGGCGGGGTGCAGGGGTTCAGGGACGGGGACGGGGCCGTGGCGGCGGAGGCAGAGCGGCGGAAGGACCAGGAGGAGCTGGCGCAGCAGTACGAGACCATCCTGCAGGAGTGCGGCCACGGGAAGTTCCAGTGGACGCTGTACTTTGTGTTGGGCCTGGCGCTGATGGCCGACGGCGTGGAGATCTTCGTGGTGGGCTTCGTGCTGCCCAGCGCGGAGAAGGACATGTGTCTGTCGGAGCCCAACAAGAGCATGCTGGGTAAGGTAGTCTTTTGAAAGGTGTAAAGGTGGTGTTCTCATTTGGATTTGTGTTCTTACTTCTTCTTACTACATTTCTAAAAGGTGAACATTTTGAAGAAAGATAGATATATTATATAGAAAGAAACATGTAAATCAAGAAGGATTTCAATACTTACCAAATTATGAAAAGCTCGTTGAATTAAAAAGAATTGTGGTATGAAAGTGGCATGATACACATCTGTGGTGTATGAGTCATGGACAACATTGTCCTTTTCCCTTTCCCTCCTCTCGCCGCAGGCCTGATTGTATATCTGGGCATGATGGTGGGAGCGTTTCTGTGGGGAGGCCTAGCGGACCGGATAGGACGTCGCCAGTCTCTCCTAATATCTCTCTCCATCAACAGTGTCTTCTCCTTCTTCTCATCCTTCGTCCAGGGCTACAGCACCTTCCTCTTCTGTCGCCTGCTGTCCGGCGTTGGGTCAGTGGATACAAAATAAAACGCATACAAACAATGGTTTGTTATACAGTGGTTGGTAACAGCGTTTGTTACACAGTGTTTGGAATCAAAATATGGACTCGTCGTGCTTGGGGTGCGAAAGCGCCAAACAACGTTTGGCAGTCTGTGTTATTTGTTATATTATATTAAGGAATGATAATGGTGGCTTTTCAACTTGTGTGCTTCTTTCCGCAGTGGTATTATTTAATCTATTCAAAGTATGCCAAAAAATGTAAGCAAAACACTTTTCAGTTTATTAGTAATTTAACATCTAAATGTTATCAACATAGTTTTCTCTTGCAGTTAAATGATTGTCTCTTACATCATTGTTTTCAGTGAAAGGCGTAACATTTAAACCAATAATATCAAATAATATGAAAACACGTTTCCACTCCCCCCTCATACAACAGACTAGCAGGCTAATGTGGTTTGGCACATTTGCACAATCTAATCAAAACCTCCCCAAGGATCAAATCCCATTTCCACCTGCACTTTCTCTCTCTCTCTCTCTGGCTAATTAAGTTTGGAAACCGCGTTATATTTCTCATAAGTGAGACATGCTCTTTTAGGGTAAAATCTATTCTAATGTAAATCCTTGGTCTCTGATTGGGTGTTCCAGGATTGGGGGGTCTATTCCCATCGTGTTTTCCTACTACTCTGAGTTCCTGGCCCAGGAGAAGCGTGGCGAGCACCTCAGCTGGCTCTGCATGTTCTGGATGATTGGAGGGATCTATGCGTCCGCCATGGCCTGGGCAATTATCCCTCACTACGGTAAGCCTAGGCGGTGAGAGGGTCCAGAGTTTTGGTGTTATCCTGGTCTACCGAAAAGCAGTTTCTGTTCTCTTACTTTCTTTGAGTTGTGGACGTCAGTTAACAGTGCCCGAAGTGAGAAGAATAAGAACATAACAAGAACAAAGACAAGGAGAATAAACCATATAAATATATATATATATATATATCATTAAAAACTCAGAGCATGTGGACGTCTGAGCATGCTCGGTAGTCCCACCCCCCCTCCTCTCGCTGCTAAACCCATGTAATTGAAACCAATATCACTCCCGTTGAGCATGCTCATGAGTCCTGCCCTCTCTCTCGCCATTAACGCACATGTGAAGCACCCCATTCCAGGCGTTCTGTGTGACCAGAATGCCTGGGAATGAGGTTACAGTAAGGCCAGCCCAATGGAAACCAACCCACGACTACAGATCTATACAGTGCCAAGTTAGAATTAATTGTAATATCCACTAATTCGATAAACTCTGTTTAGTGTAGAGTGTGTAGTGTAGAATAAGCCAGAGTGATAGGCCCCTAGACGAAGCTTGTGATTGATTTTCTTATTTTGTATACTGTTGTCTCCATTTTGTAGAAGACACATTTTTTTCAAAACATGCTCGTGAAGCACTTACATTTTGATATAGTCTGCTTTGATTATTCTCAGCCTATTTTAATGTCTCAAATATTATGAAAAATATATATATCTAAACACATAATATGAGCAGTAGACCTTTGTGACACAGAATGTGAATGTAAACACTACTAAAGTTGAGGAAAACATTATTATATGCGACAATATTGATGTATTATCGTAAGTCGATTTAAATAAATACATGCAAAATGGCAAAATATAAATGTAAAAGTACATCTGAAGTTAAAAGTCTCATCCGTTTCCTTTTTTTTTTTTACTCACCCCCAGGATGGAGTTTCCAGATGGGATCGGCGTACCAGTTCCACAGTTGGCGTGTCTTCGTGCTTGTCTGTGCCCTCCCCTCCGTGGCCGCCATCATCGCCCTCAGTGCCATGCCCGAAAGCCCCCGCTTCTATCTAGAGGTTAGCTCACTACTAACTCCCCGCAGGCTAGCCAACTAGCTTTTATCTAGAGCGTAGCACGCTGCTTACTCCCCAGAGGATAGCTAGCTAGCTTCTGTCTAGAGGTTAGCCCGCTGCTAACTCCCTGCAGGCTAGCTAGCTAGCTTTTATCTAGAGGTTAGCATACTGCTAACTTCCCTCAGGATAGTTAACTAGCTTCTGACTAAAGGTTAGCTAACTAGCTTCTGACTAAAGGTTAGCTAGCTAGTTTCTATCTAGAGGTTAGCACGCTGCTAACTCCCCACAGGCTAACTAGTCCCTATCCAAAGGTTAGCACACTGTTAATTTCCTGCAGGCTAGCTAGCCTGTATGGTTAGCATGCTGCTAACTCCACAAAGGCTAGCTAGCTTCTATCTAGAGGTTGGCGCGCTGCTTACTTCCTACAGGCTGGCCATTCCAGCCCGTGGGGAGCTGATAATTGCATTCAAAGCACTTGTTGAAATCATTGATCAATTTAGTTTTAACATTATATAAAGCCCTTTAGTATAAATGTGTGTTTTCTTTTTGTATCATCTCATCACAATGCCATTATATCCACCAAATGTGAAGTGGAATATCTCCCAAAGGTGATACGGCATTCTAATGAATGTTTATCCTTGTTTTGTTTGTGTTTGTTATTCACTTAGTATTAATAATTTACGACGTGTCCATTACCGAGCGTTGACCAAACACCCATTAGTGAAACCCATTGACCTCACGTGTGTCTCATGTATCATACATCAAACATCCACCACTGTTGTCGTTTTGTTTTTGGGACAGAACGGGAAGCATGACGAGGGCTGGATGATCCTGAAGCAGGTGCACGACACCAACATGAGGGCCAAGGGCTTCCCGGAGAAAGTGTTTTCTGTGAGTATCCCACGGTAGTCTAGTGCAGCCCGGGGACCGCTTTTTAAGGTCTGAAGATTCTGCCGACCCCAATTTCTTACGTTCTTGTGAGTCTGCTTCCACCACACACATCATTTTATCACCCAAACATCTGGCCATAATGTCAATGAATGTGAACTGCGCAACACCAAGGGATTAATAGTAGTTTGCTCGTGGCTACCAATAATTTGGCAGACGGTTTGTTTATACAGGACCTTTTTATGAGACCTTTTAAACAAGAACCAATACCCTGCATGTCATTCAGGGGCAGGTGTGCCGCCTCCCCTGTAAACGCCCCTTTCATTCAGTTTCAATAAGCGGAGTACAGGTGTGTTGCAGAGGGGTTCAGAGATTATGCATGTAATAGCATGTATGACCTGTAGAGGGAGTCCTCTGCAATGCAAACCAATGTACAAGTTCTGTTGGGATTTGGTTCTCCTTGAAAACATCCAAAATGCATTATCAAATATCAATAGCCTATATAAATCAGCAATGTCTCACAACGTCATCTGCATACCAAGCCAATCCAGGTTGGGAAACAGTGTGTCTAGTGTGGCTCCACCCCGGGAGGTTCTGGGCTTGAATCCCAGGCATCCTTGAGCAAGACGCCCCACCCCTGATGTTTATTGACAATGGACCTAAAAAATATTTTATCACTTAGGATAATAGTTGGTTAAATTACTCCGATCTCTGACACGAATTCGAATTCTTATAATTCTTATAATTAGTTGTAGAAATAAACGGAGACAAAAAATCAATTTGACCATGCGAAGGAAGTCATAGTTTCCGTGCTGATTTCCATACATTTTACAACAACATTCTGGATTCTGTTTCTGTCCCTTTCAATCCTTTTCTCCCACAGCGTATTTATCGCTGTCAGTGTGTGCACACAGAACACAGAGCAAAGATCATGAAATATATATGAATAGATGTATTCAGTCCTTGGCCAAGCCTTCCACATGTGATTGACTTTCTATGTCAAGGTGCAGCATCTGGAATGGCCTGCATCATCCTAACAACTACAAACTATATATTCTAACCACATGTATAAGCACGTGGGACTGCTTTACAAATGCACATTTCAAGATCAGGAGATGACAGCAATGGCATTGTGTTGAACGATGTTAAAGCTTGGCCACTTCTGTTCTGTTTGATCCAAGGTGACCACTATCAAGACAGTGAAGCAGATGGATGAGTTGGTGGATACGGGCACGGACACACCTGTCTGGCGGCGCTACAAGCTAAAGATCATGAGCCTTACCCAACAGGTGAGCCAGGGAGTAGAAGCAATGTAATAATAATAATCCCATTTTAAATGAGCTTTTTTGTGTTTTCATGATTTTGATTGAGGTCACCAATGGCCAAGTGTGGACAATGGTTAATTTGGTTGAAAACTAGAAGGATCTTGAAAGTTTAATATATGTACTCATGCATATTCCATAGACATGCAAGACAAAATGATCCATTTTCCAAGACTAGAGGACAGCCTAGCTCGGATAAACATTGTAATTGATTCATTCTGATATGCCTCTGGTTTGAACTGATTACAGTTCAAAATCTGTTCTTGGAAGGCTTGTTAGCTTAGGGACTATTTCCATTAGCATTACTAAATAAATATACTACCTAATTAGACCTTTAGCTTAGTATGACAGCAGAAGTGCACCCTATTGATCGACTTGAGTGGGTTAATCAAAGAGCTTTTAAACCTTTGTCCAATAATGTCCTTCACCTCTGTTGCTGACAAATGATATATGCCATCGTCCTTTTGTAAAGGCCACTAATAACACTTTTTCTTCAGTCTTCTGCCTCTACTCTCCCTTTCTCCCCTGTCTCACTTTATCTTTTTATCTTTCACCCATGAAATCCGAGCCTTTGATTGCTGTGTCTTTGCTGTAGCTTTTACCAAAGCAGAAAGCATCGACTAGAAGTGTTTGGCTCGTGTTTAAGTCAGCCGTTACGGCAAACATCAGTTCAGAGCTGATGTGGTCTCTGTGTAACCGAGCTGTAATGAAGTTGGAATGAAAAATGATTTCAAAATCAGAATCACCGTACCAAACACATGGTCATCAACGATTTCCCAGAAAAATATATCTACACGAACCTGAAATTGCTTGTCACGGAAAAAAACGTTTGGTGCCAATCACCACACTGCATTAGAGAGTATCCATTTGGTATTTTCTACGTCTTCCGCTGACTAATGGTCATCCGAATGCTTGTTGACCCATTAGGTGAAGAACAACTTCCTGGCCTGCTTCAACCCAGAGTACAAGAGGACCACCTTCATGCTGATGGCCGTTTGGTTCACCATGTCCTTCAGGTACAGAACATAACCATTTACATCCTGCATACAGAGGGGCTGAAAGGCTTCCGGCCGTTCATCCTATTGGTTAATTTATGTGGTTAATGTTCGCACTGAATTCCACACCATTTTCATTCATATTAATGTCCCGGTTTTTAAGCAAAGCACTTTGTTACTTGTATTGGATTATTGTTTTATTGATTATTGTTATCTAAATTGTTATTATTATTATTATTATTATTATTATTAGATAGTCTAGTGGTTAGGGTGTTTGACTCAGAGCCAAAAGGTTATGGGTTTGAACCCCAATGTCCGCCGTCTAGCTGTAGGCATCCTTGAGCAAGATGCCCTAACTTGCTCCTTAATGACATGTATCTACGAAAAAGGTTGCGTTTCACTAAAAGCTAGTCACAAAAAGTTAGTTTAGCTTGGATGCTAAACTGTGTGTGTGTGTGTGTGTGTGTGTGTGTGTGTACAGCTACTACGGGCTGACAGTGTGGTTCCCAGACATGATCAAGTACATCCAGAAGCAGGAGTACGAGTCCAAAACCAAGACCTTCACCAAGGAGCGCGTGGAGCACGTCACCTTCAACTTCACGCTGGAGAACCAGGTCCACCGCGAGGGACACTACTTCAACGACAAGTGAGTGGGCCGCTAGTGGACACGTGGACGTTTGCGTATTCTTCTTTTAAACGAGCATCTCATCTCGTCCCAACGTAATTGGATGTACTCTGAAGAAGTCAGAAGACAAAAAATAATTGGTTGTGCCTGCGGGAACACATTACTGTTATACTCTTGGGCTCAATAGTGGATGATCTTGCCTGTGCTGTCATTGTATTTGGAGACTAATTTACAAATTCAGTTTAGGGGAATGTCCACCACAAGCGGCCCAGGTTTGATTCAGACCTTCGGTCAATCTGTCCTATGCTACATGTCATTCCCTCTCTCTTTCAACCAACTTCCCTGTCCTGACCATAAAGACGCAAACATCCCTTAAAAATATAAATATTTTGTTTTTTGGGGTGTTTTGATTCTGCACTGTTGGATACGACCCACACTACAATGAGTGAGTCGTACCCGTGTCATCCGCCCCACAGGTTCCTGAACCTCAAGATGAAGTCCATGGTCTTTGAAGACTCTGTGTTTGAGGAGTGCTACTTTGAAGACATCACCTCCACTAACACCTTCTTCAGAAACTGCACCTTCATCGCCAGCCTGTTTTATAACACAGGTACCCTAACACCCTCTTCCTCAGTGGTTATGAGAGACCAGAAGTTATCCCTGCCATGAGGAATGTCAAATCAAACTACGTTATTAATGTTATTTTGTTCATGTGGAATTTACAGATAGAATATACATTTAACATTCTACTTGTGGTAGAATTACAAATGATATGGGAAGGTCAAGTCCACTAAATGAATCTTTAACTGTCAATAGCTAACTCATATGTCTCTTTCTTTGCCTTTATTAGATCTTTTCAAGTATAGATTTGTGAACAGCAAGCTAGTGAACAGCACTTTCCTCCACAACAAAGAAGGCTGCATGCTGGACTTCAGCGACGACAACAATGCGTACATGATCTACTTCGTTAGCTTCCTCGGAACCTTAGCGGTGTTGCCTGGCAACATCGTGTCAGCACTACTAATGGACAAAATCGGACGTCTTCGAATGCTAGGTAATGGTTTACCCTGCTTAAACTCAAGGAGGTTTGAAGCTAGGGCAGGACATTTGGAGAAACCAGCCAGAGTTTGTTCAATTTAAAAGTATCCAAACGAAAAAATCCCACCCCTCTCTTCAGACCTCCCTCCAAAGCCATTCCCACAAAACGCGTGACTAGCCCGCTAGCTTTAGCAATAGGTCTGCCTAGCCTTGTGGAAGTAAGATTGTTACAGGCCTGCAACACATTTTAGATATTTTTTGTCTGAGCATTAGATTTATTGATTGAGAATTTCAACAAATATGACAAATAATGCTTCTAAAAAAAAGTTATACCCTGGCTTTGATGAATAGCTTTTGAGTTGTAACTGCGAATTAAATGAATCATTAGTCCCTTTGTCTTCATTTTTCTCATCGTCTTTCTATCCTAAACCAGCGGGCTCCAGTGTGATATCGTGCATCAGCTGCTTCTTCCTGATGTTCGGCAACAACGAGTCAGGGATGATCGCCCTCTTGTGTCTGTTCGGGGGCATCAGCATCGCCTCCTGGAACGCCTTGGACGTGCTCACCGTGGAACTCTACCCGTCAGACAAAAGGTGAAGTATCTGAGGAGTCAGGTTTACGGCTTGTACATCGTCACGTCACAATGACCGCCACCATTTTGGCAGCACACGGGGCCGTTGGACTGTTAGTTATTCTGTTGGTTGCTAACGAGGTTTTTTGGTCATGATTTGTCATTATGGGGGTTGTTTTGTTTGAAAGTGTCGCAATGTATCTCATGTGAAACATGGCAAAACAAGGTTTTCATTAGGCTAGATTACGGTTTATTTTGTGCCCATCTCTCAAAATATACTCTTATTGTTAGATCTCTCTCTCTCTCTTTCAAGCACGTACCTGACATTTTCCTGACAAACAATATGCTTAAGATAACCTGCTATGCTATTTTAAAACCTATAATTCGTAACTAGGAATTTATGGTGGAATAAGCACTATTTTTTTGGATTATATAGATTAAATGTGTTGTAAAATACAGTTGATTAGTTTTACATAAGAACTACAACTCTTGAGGCTCCCAATATGGCAAAAAACATCCCATGATTCTGATGTACAAGTTATATCCTATTACTGTCCTGTACCTTCTGTTCTGACAACCTATTTTCACATCCAGAATTTTGTACAAATCGGTTACTGTAAGGTTCAACTGAATGACCAAATAGTAATAACAGTATAAAATGTAGACTGTTGGAATAATAACCATACTGTAATTGTGTTTTTATCCAGGACCACTGCGTTTGGGTTCCTCAACGCCCTGTGTAAACTGGCTGCTGTTCTCGGCATTAGCATTTTCCAGTCATTCGTCGGCATCACCAAAGCCGTGCCCATCCTGTTTGCCGCGGGTGCTCTTGCCGCAGGTAGTTTCCTCGCCACGAAGTTGCCCGAGACGCGGGGTCAAGTGCTGCAGTAGCAGAGAGGATCCACCAGAGGGCAGCATAGTACCCTTGTAACAACATAATGGGCAGAATCAGGACCTGAGGACTCAAGAGTATACTGCCCAATACACACTAAATATCCACTGAACACACTGCCATTTCCCAATGTAAGAATACACAATGTGTTATTATTCAACCAGTGGCAATTTACAGAAAATATGCAGAAGCAGGGATTGTGCTAACTCCTTATTTTTGTGTAGCTTGACATTATAATGCACATAATAACAAATAAGGATAAAGATAAAAATAACAACGATTTTTTCAGTTGAAAGATGATATACTAAATTGACACTATTACAACGCCAAGTATGCCCTTCTATTCTGCCTTTGTGGCACAAAAGTGTATTTACCACGTCCTTACTCACTTTTAACACTGCCAATATACCTTTTGTTACCAGGTTCCACAAAATCTTCCTGCCTAATTTGAACATGGATGTTTACTATAAACTGGGACACTCAAACAACAACAATAACAATAACAGTAGAGTTTAACAACCAAGGATTTTATTTTAAATGTTAGTTGTTCGTGTATAAATAGAGCTGCTCTATTGTGAAACACATATTACATTCCCAGATGTACATGATCTCTACTGTACTTGGATTGGTTTTTCCTACTGGTTGTCGAACCACTATAACACAGAAGGCTAACGCAGTGAAAAACTGGTCATGTCTCGTACCAAATGGATTTTGGCCAAAATGTGACATGCATTTTTGTCAAAATATTAGGTGTGTGTGTTTGTGTGTATGTGAGAGTGATATACATGTTTTAGATAATAATTATACTTTTTTTTGGTCTCATGCTAATTCCTAGTTTATTGCGGCTCAAAACATCAAACATGCAGAACACAATAATGTAGCTTCCCGACGGCAGTGGATTTAAAACACAAATCATACAAAGGACGAACTAAACAAAGATAATTGTATTCTTATATTTTCCACCCTTAGCTCCATTGGGCGTCCGCAAAAACGCAATGAACAGAAACAAATGATTCATTTCAAGGGCTTCCTTTTAAATTCCATCCGTCACATGGGCATAGTATATCTAAACCCATCACCTACTGAGGTCTTAAGTAGTATACAAGTAATGTGTACAACACACTCCAAAAATATAATTTCATATCATTTTTATTCCAGGTGGTGACTATAGATGGACACGAGTGAAGTTAGTCATCAGTAAGTTAGGATGTCTAAATATGGGAGAATTGTTTATTTTGTCGTCTAATTCACGCGTGTGTGGTGACAATCACCAAGAGAGCTGTTCAAATGCTCCAATAGATTAACGTCATGATTTGTGTGTGTGTAAGTCTGAGTGAAAAGAACAAAAACGATATTGCTGTATTGTGTGTGTGTGTGTGTGTGTGGTTGTGTATGCATGTATGTGTGTATTAGTCATATAATTACTTAACTTGTCCAATGTATGTTCAGATATATGTTTGAGTGACCGCTCGCAGAGTGTTGTTCGAATAAGAATGAGTGTGAATCTAACATATTTTTCTACTTTGTGGTATTCTCATCCTTGTGGTGGAAATACTGACTAAGTTTTAGGAACCACCAAACAAACCGTTTATCATGTGATAAACTGTGTATGGAGAAAAGAATACATGCAGTGCAGACGTCAACGTGTTGTCTTAAAATTAGAGCTGGTTGCTCAGAACTCTTTGGGTGATCAGAACCCCTGATCCTAATGACTGATCGTAAAGCATGTTCGTGTCGTATTGTCTCTCCTCGGATCTACTGTATGCCAGGTGTTCATTTAATTGTTACTTTACATTTGATTTTTACATTTTTCGTCTGAAGCAAGAACTAGTCTTCTTCCTTGCTGTCGTGCGATGACCTGTGTGTTGCTTGCTGTGTTTACTCTCGATAATAAGTGGGGTCCACTCGGTGTGCAGTTTATTTTGAAAGTGTGTAGTGGTGACTGTGGTTCCGGTATGACCTTTGACCCAGGAAGCACTCTGTACGGCGAGGATGCTCGTCACAATGCAGTACTTCGTAATCGTAAAAAGCACATGGCCATGTCCACAAAAAAAAAAAAAACGAAAAAGGGGAGCCAATGACATGCCATAGAATTAGAAAGACGGAAGTACATAAAGGCAGTGTTGTAGAAATGGCATCACTGTTGTATGAGATAGGATGCTTTACATACTGTCTGGATCCTTGCTCTCCGCTTAGCAAGTCACCAGGTAAACCAAAAGTGAAGTCATTAACTCAAAATGAATGCCCTCTGTCTATTGAAACATGTTTTAAAAATGTAAAAGGTTTGCATTCAACGTTAATCATGTGCTGGATTTTATGTATTTCATTTTAATAATTTTCGAATGAGTTTGGGATTCTAGTACACAAAACTAGAAAGACTACAATAATTTGAGTATATATAAATATAGAGGATGGTTTGAAGACCGAGACTAGCATGGGATCTTTGTCGACAAATGTTTTCGGCTTTGGCCCAGTGGAGAACAGGTTGATGTAGAGTATTTATCTTGGTCCTCAACCTAAAGAGATGAGAATTTAAAAAGAAATACTCTGGGATGAAGATGGTTACTCTGGAGATGGCTAGACTTAAGCTGAGAAACTAGCCGATCCAACCTGTTTCGCAATGATTCTACTCTACAAATTTGAGTTTGAAATCAGTGTACCATGTGTAGAAATCTAGATGTTTGTACGTGAAAAATATAAGTCGTGGAACAAATGACCAAGGAACAGTAAAAAAAAAACACAAAAAAAACGACTAGTGACACTTTTAATGTTGTCTTTGTTGTTTTGTAAAGAGAGTTTAAAATGTTAGTAAAACTATGGTAAAATTCTGGATATTGAGAATATTTTAGTGATGAAAAGGTGCTGTATTTATTTTGTGAGAATTGTTGATTATGCTGGGTCTAGCGCTCTAGCCAGTTCTGAGAAAATAAAGAAATCTATTTAAAAAAAGAAAGAAAATTGCGTATGCATTGCCACCCATTGTTGACTTTCAAATTTCCTCCAAACAGACCTACACATTTGGCGTTTCACCTCTAGTTTATTAAACTCTTCGAATCTACCTCTCGTTTGTAACATTGAGCTAGTTTCTTCAAAAGCAGAACAAAATGTAAATGAAGGCCACTTGACCAAATTGACATTGGTCTGATTAGTTCCTGAGCAGTAGTCAATACGAACAGCGTTTGTGAAATTTTAAATGTACGCAGTTTTTTTTTTAACTCACTTGATACCGTTAAGATACAAAATACCAATTCATTTTTATGTTCTTGCTCATTTTTGGCTGGCCAACAGTTAGTTGGCTGCCATTTGGGCAAATATCACCAACACAGAAGCCTTATTCCAGTCTGATTGCAAAGGAACTGCTCTTAAGTGCGCTAGGACCTAGCCCAGCTTCTCTAATCACACCCAAATGAGATGGTTGCCTTCACATCTAATGGAACCCCTCCAGGGTTTGAAATAAAATATGAATTATCTTGCCAATGTCAAACATAACCACAACGTAACACAATTTTAAAATGTCAGGGTTTCAGTTTTATTGAAGTTGGCGATGGAAGTTTACATACATCCAAGCATGGGAGCTAGGTCTTCTGGTGTTCACATGGTGGGATAACATGCATAGAGGGCGATGCCACATTGGTTGCCGCTGTTCCTGGCCATCTTGATATAGCCTTGGGCACCGTACTTAACACCCCAACTGCAACAGTGTCAAATTAAAAAACTACTGAAATTTACAATATGATGGAAGAACCCTAATTCAGACCAAACATTTGGTGGACGCTTATATCCAAAATGTTCAAGAGTGCATACATTCTGAACATGCTTGGCCCCCAAGGGGAAATCCAAGCCCTTACCCTGCCATGCTCTACCAGTCAAGCTAGACTGCAAATTAAAATAAGTTTATTTAAAAAAATAAAAATCTCAATTTAGTTTGCCAGTATTTTCACTCAAGAAGTGAAACACCACCTGTTCTTCACAAGCCAGTAGTCCTGTCCGAGTTCAGTTCCATACCCAACAGCCAGCACTGCGTGGTTAACCCGGTCGGTACAAGTGTGGTCCCTGTACACACCTGTCAGAGAAAAGCTTATTATCCTCTTTGTAAAGAAGGACTTGTTTCCAATACAAACCCAAATCAATAAAAATGGATTGCAGAGTAAGTGTTACAATAATAATAGTGGCCATTTGAGGTACAGCTTTTTCAGTAGTAAATTGTGGCCAGAATGATTTATTTTAGCAGCCATTCTGTGCAAGTCAGGAAATTAGCACACTTCCCTTTAACCTCAAGTTAAGACTTTTAAGGTTCTTGTTTGGCCTTTACAGCATCAACGCCACTCACCCTGATGGTAGAAGAGGAAATTTGGCCGGGACGCGTCTATGGTAACAGAGATCGGACCAATCATAGCCATGGCATGCTTCAGTGCCACTTCGTCCCCCTTCGGCAAGAACTTATAGCCAGAGCAACTTGCAACCTTAAATTTTGAGTCATACTTGCAAGGGCCACCCTGAAAAACAAAGGAATTGAACATTAAAAAATCATAATCTGTATTGAAACCCTGGAGGTGTAACCTAGAGCAAACCTAGAGACCGACTTGACAACTGAATCTGCGTTCGGTGAACCACGATTTTCCGACCTTTCCCTGGATCATGATGTTGAAGCGCTTAAACCAGTCCTGCCCTTAGCATTATTGAAAACTCACTATGCCCATATAGGGATACGCCGCATCCGAGTCGATGCCATTGTTTTTCATGACGTAGAAAAAGGCGTTGGCCATATAGCCGCCATTGCAGCCCTGGTTGCCAAACATCGTGGCGCAGTCAATGAGGTTCTGGGGACTGAGGGCGATTAGGGCGCCTTTGGTCTTCTTCAGTTGGCCCTCCAATGAACCCACAGCACTGAAGGCCCAGCAGGACCCACAGGAACCCTGTGACAGACAAGGATTAACTATATTGGATCCCAATGCAGTTTGAGGCAAGGCAATTTCCCAGTTATTCTCAAAGGGCTTCACAGGCCACATTTTAAGACCTGCTTACCCTAAGGTGTGTGCATGACTCAAGTCATACAGTTTTGGCACAGCCATGTAAAAATATAAAAATCCTTTATTAAGGATCCCAAGGACTACAGCAGTTGGGGTAAAATGGACCATCTAACCTGGTTTTTGACTCCCGTTACAAGGCCCTCCTTTCTCCAGTCCAGGCTGGAGGGCAGGGCACTCTCGTCGACTCTGGTGAAGTTCAACAGGTTCCTTTCAAGGTCGTCTGGGACAAGAGTGCCCATGAGGGAATTTGTTGCTTCATCTGTAGTCTGCAAGGAAGTATAATTAAAAGTGGAAGAGCATGACAATGTCATTCCCGCTGCAACTCAAAACATTAGGGCAGTTAGTCAACTTCAGAAGCCTTTCAATAGTCTGTTCTTTTTAAGATCTTTACAGCCTTGTAAATGCAATACCCAACTTCCCATAACAATTTTAATAATTTACAACAATAGAGTCATGTAAAATAATCTACCATCAAAAGGATCTGCCCTCATGACAAAAATACTAACCAAGTCTCCCAGGTGATTCATTGCCAGCTCATAGGTGTGCATGCCGAGAGTGGCCTCTAGGTTGTGGACATTGATCATATCCAAGTTCACCTCCCAGAGTCGCCTGCGGCCCAACTCTTCAATCTGGACAGCAACACAGGGGACGCAAGTTTATATGACCAGGTAAGTAAGATACCTCAACATAAAATATAGGTTGAGTTATTAGAGAGGACATTAGCATCACCGCTTCCTAGCACTAGCAGCTAAAACAACAAGGCAGACTTCAGGGCATACCCCAGCAACGCACAATATGACTATAGATTTGAATGCCATTGTAATGATACACAAGAACATTAGCACAGGTTAGCAGTCCCATTCAAACTGGCAAAAATACTTTACATTTGGTGGCAATTCATTTTAAAAACATTTTAGTTCCAGTTTTTGATCATTTAACCATAACAAGTCTTCGAGGCTGTACAAGTTCAGTTGAAAAATTTAGACAAATAAAAAAAAGCCAGTCTACCTGATCAGAATACACTTTACTGTGCATATTCTTCCAAAGTTCCCAATGTTTGTCGAGGTCTGGGCTGAAGATGGCCACCGTGTATCCACACATAATAGTGACTAGAAGGCTCCCAAACATGTTGTCACACCTAAAAACCTACCAGAAATGTGTGCCTTAGTATCTCACAACACAGACAGTAACTTCACCAAATAAAGGTTTTCTGAAACTATAAACCGTGTGTAGTGGAGGTAAACAGGAAATAATTCTGAAGTAATCCAGTCAAACATGAATGTTTATACTGACCTATAACATGTGTGGACTTGTGCACACTAAGCTATATAATAAAGCCAAGTACCTTAAAAAGCCTAATCTGAGCAAGAGAGATAAATGGAGAGACCAAAAGAACCGGACCTCGACTAAATTCAAATGAGTCTAATTAAAATGTAGTCAGAAATCTGGTTCTTTAACCAGGTGAACACAGCACTGACATACCTGCCTGGACACAGCAGACCAAGGAAGGAAGTGGGAGCTAATTATGCACCTGTCTGTGTTGTAGCTAATTGAATCAAGGTGTGTCTAATTGAGCGAGGAAGTCACGTAGTGCACAGCATTTACTGAACTATACAAATATGAATGGGGGGGGGGGGGGGGGGGGGGGGGTGTATCTGTAAAACAAAGGAGGTTAATTTGACACTAAATACAAAAAAAAACAATATAGAAACTTGTTTTGTTGGTCAAATCGGGCCTATATATTATGACAATATATATGTAGTACTTTTTGGTTGTTTTGTTTTATCATAATGTATGCTACTTAAATTTGCTTTGTAATCATTGTTTAATGTTCTGGTTCTTACTGCAATTTAGGATTATAACATACAATAAAATAACCCAGAAGAAGCATGTACCAATGAGGAGACAAAGAGTAAAAACAAACGGTTTTATTCTATTTATTTCATTTTTTTGTGTTTTCTGGATGCTGAAATGACTACATGGTGACCAGATCAGTTGTCCAGTGTAGGGTAGAGGGGATAGCGCGCTATCGCACAGAGATTCTTGTTCCTGGCCATTCAGATATACCTGCGCTCTCCCCAATCAGACCCCCAGCTGGACAGGAAGAGCCAAGTTGAGAAAAGCAAAAGAAACAACAAAATATCCAATGTTCTGTTTTATACTTTATCATTGTACATGTTTGCATGCCACTTTAAATAAGTTGTGTTTGGTCTGTGCTGAATACAAAAATGTATTATGCCACTGGAAACAAGGCTATTAAAATGAAGTTACTGAAAGAAACATTTGCTAAATGGTTAAAATATTTGCATTTTCGTTTTCCTTCCTTGCCTTAAATGACTGTTTTGTCTCCAAGGTCATGCATTTGAACATATGTCCCATTGGGAGTATTATGTTTATTGAAGTGATATTCATATTGGCATATTTGTATTGTACCCATATTCTATCAAACTAAGCCGCAGCCCTCTGTCATTCATACGCAATAGTACAAGTATTTTTACTACTATATATAGCTCCTACTAATTCCTATAGTAGGAGCATCAGACCAGAATCTGCTGTGTTCAGCTGGGTCTCCTTGGTTTGGCTTTTTAATGTATATCTGACACTTTTTAATACACGACCACACTTCAAGCACATACACAAACAGCCTCCACATGGACAGGGTTTTCTTCAGTTTTTCACAATCCAGTAATCTTGTCCTTGGACTGTGCCACCATAGCCCACCACCAGTACAGCATGGTTTGTTCCTAAAGAATAAAAACGTATTTTGGCTGGCCAACAACTAGTTGGCTGCCATTTGGGCAAATTTTACCAACACTTCCAGAAGCCTTATTCCAGTCTGATTGCAAAGGAACTGCTCTCAAGTGTGATAGGACCTAGCCCAGCATCTCTACGTGGTCTCTTGTCACACCCGAGTGAGATGGTTGCATTCACATCTAATGGAACCCTTCCAGGGTTTGAAATAAAATATGAATTATCTTGCCAATGTCAAACATAACCACAAAGTAACACAATTTTAAAAAGTCAGGGTTTCAGTTTTATTGAAGTTGGCGATGGAAGTTTACATACACCCAAGCATGGGAGCTAGGTCTTCTGGTGTTCACATGGTGGGATAACATGCATAGAGGGCGATGCCACATTGGTTGCCGCTGTTCCTGGCCATCTTGATATAGCCTTGTTCACCGTACTGAACACCCCAACTGTAACAGTGTCAAGTTAAACTACTGAAAAATGATGGATCAACCCTAAGTCATACCAAACATTTGGTGGATGCTTATATCCAAAGAGTTCAAGAGTGCATACGTTCTGAACATGCTTGGCCCCCAATGGGAAATCAAAGCCCTTACCCTGCCATGCTCTGCCAGTCAAGCTAGACTGCAAATTAAAATAAGTTATAATAAAATAAAAAATAATATATATATATTTTGCCAGTATCTTCACTAAAGAAACGAAACGCCACCTGTTCTTTACAAGCCAGTAGTCCTGTCCAAGTTCAGTTCCATACCCAACAGCCAGCACCCCGTGGTTAACCTGGTCGGTACAAGTGTGGTCCCTGTACACACCTATCAGAGAAAAGCTTATTATCCTCTTTGTAAAGAAAGACTTGTTTCCAATACAAACCCAAATCAATAAACTGGATTGCAGAGTCAGTGTTACAATAATAATTGTAATAATAATAATAATAATAATAATAATAATAATAATAATAATAATAATGCCCATTTGAGGTACAGCTTTTTCAATAGTAAATTGTGGCCAGAATGATTTATTTTACCAGCCATTCTGTGCAAGTCAGGAAATTAGCACACTTCCCTTTAACATCAAGTTGAGACTTTAAGGTTCTGGTTTGGCCTTTACAGCGTCAACGCCACTCACCCTGATGGTAGAAGAGGAAATTTGGCCGGGACGCGTCTATGGCAACAGAGATCGGACCAATCATAGCCATGGCATGCTTCAGTGCCACTTCGTCCCCCTTCGGCAAGAACTTATAGCCAGAGCAACTCGCAACCTTAAATTTTGGGTCATACTTGCAAGGGCCACCCTGAAAAACAAAGGAATTGAACATTAAAAATCGTAATCTGTATTGAAACCCTGGAGGTGTAACCTAGAGCAAACCTAGAGACCGACTTGGCAACTGAAGCTGCGTTCAGTGATCCACAATTTTCCGACCTTTCCCTGGATCATGATGTTGAAGCGCTTAAACCAGTCCTGCCCTTAGCATTATTGAAAACTCACTATGCCCATATAGGGGTAAGCCGCATCCGAGTCGATGCCATTGTTCTTCATAACGTAGAGGAAGGCGTTGGCTGTATAGCCGCCATTGCAGCCACGGTTGCCAAACCGCTTGGCGCAGTCAATGAGGTTCTGGGGACTGAGGGAGATTAGGGCGCCTTTGGTCTTCTTCAGTTGGCCCTCCAACGAACCCACAGCACTGAAGGCCCAGCAGGACCCACAGGAACCCTGTGACAGACAAGGATTAACTATATTGGATCCCAATGCAGTTTGAGGCAAGGCAATTTCCCAGTTATTCTCAAAGGGCTTCACAGGTCACATTTTAAGACCTGCTTACCCTAATGTGTGTGCATGACTCAAGTCACAGTTTTGGCACAGCCATGTAAAATTATAAAAAAATCCTTGATTAAGGATCCCAAGGACTACAGTAGTTGGGGTAAAATGGACCATATAACCTGGTTTTTGACTCCTGTTACAAGGCCCTCCTTTCTCCAGTCCAGGCTGGAGGGCAGGGCACTCTCGTCGACTCTGGTGAAGTTCAACAGGTTCCTTTCAAGGTCATCTGGGACACGAGTGCCCATGAGGGAATTTGTTGCTTCATCTGTAGTCTGCAAGGAAGTACAATTAAAAGTGGAAGAGCATGACAACGTCATTCCCGCCACAACTCAAAACATTAGGGCAGTTAGTCAAATTCAGAAGCCTTTTAATAGTCTGTTCTTTACAGCCTTGAAAATGCGATACCCAACTTCCCATAAAAAATGGTAATTTACAACAATAGAGTCATGTAAAATAATCTACCATCAAAACGCTCTGCCCTCATGACAAAAACACTAACCAAGTCTCCCAGGTGATTCATTGCCAGCTCATAGGTGTGCATGCCTAGAGTGGCCTCTAGGTTGTGGACATTGATCATATCCAAGTTCACCTCCCAGATTCGCCTGCGGCCCAACTCTTCAATCTGGACAGCAACACAGGGGACGCAAGTTTATATGACAAGGTAAGTAAGATACCTCAACATAAAATGTAGCTTGAGCTATTAGAGAGGACGTTAGCATCACCGCATCCTTGCACTAGCAGCTAAAACAAGGCAGACTTCATGGCATACCCCAGCAACGCACAATATGACTATAGATTTGAATGCCATTGTAATGATACACAAGGACATTAGCACAGGTTAGCAGTCCCATTCAAACTAGCAAAAATACTTTACATTTGGTGGCAATTCATTTAAAAAACATTTTAGTTCCAGTTTTTGATCATTTAACCTTAACAAGTCTTCGAGGCTGTACAAGTTCAGTTGAAAAATGTAGACAAATAATAAAAAGCCAGTCTACCTGATCAGAATACAATTTACTGTGCATATTCTTCCAAAGTTCCCAATGTTTGTCGAGTTCTGGGCTGAAGATGGCCACCGTGTATCCACACATAACAGTGACTAGAAGGCTCCCAAACATGTTGTCACACCTAAAAACCTACCAGAAATCACACACACCACACACTCTCTAAAACTATAAACCGTGTGTAGTGCAGGTAAACGGGAAATAATCCTGAAGTAATCCAGTCAAACATGAATGTTTATACTGACCTATAACATGTGTGGACTTGTGCACACAAAGCTATATAATAAAGCCAAGTACCTTAAAAAACCTAATATGAGCAAGAGAGATAAATGGAGAGACCAAAAGAACCAGTCCCTAAATTCAAATGAGTCTAATTAAAATGTAGTCAGAAATCTGGTTCTTTAACCAGGTGAACACAGCACTGACATACCTGCCTGGACACAGCAGACCAAGGAAGGAAGTGAGAGCTAATTATGCATCTGTCTGTGTTGTAGCTAATTGAATCAAGGTGTGTCTAATTGAGCGAGGAAGTCACGTAGTGCACAGCATTTACTGAACTATACAAATATGAATGGGGGGGGGGGGGGGGGAGAGAATCTGTAAAACAGATGAGGTTATTTTGACACTAAATACAAAAATAACCTCATAGAAACTTGTTTTCTTTGTCAAATTGGGCATACATTTTATGACAATATATATGAAGTACTTTTTGGTTGTTTTATGCTTTATCATAATGTATGCTACTGAAATTTGCTTTGTTATCATTGTTTAATGTTCAATTTCTTACTGCAATTTAGGATTATAACAAATAAATAAAATAAAAGAACCCAGAAGAAGCATATACCAATGAGGAAACATAGAAGAGTAGAAACATTTAAAATATTTTATTTTACTTATTATTTCAATTTTGTGTGTGTTTTCTGGATGCTGAAATGACTACATGGTGACACGGATCAGTTGTCCAGTGTAGGGTAGAGGGGATAGCGCGCTATCGCACAGAGATTCTTGTTCCTGGCCATTCGGATATACCCGCGCTCTCCCCAATCAGACCCCCAGCTGGAAAGGAAGAGCCAAGTTGAGAAAAGCAAAAGAAACAACAAAATATCCAATGTTCAGTTTTATACTTTATCATTGTACATGTTAGTGGGCCATTTTGAATAAGTGGTATGTGTTTGGTCTTTGGAAGTCTGTGCTGAATACCAAAATGTATTATGTAACTGGAAACAAAGCTGTTCAAATTGAATTACTGAAGGAAACCTTTGCTGAATGGTTAAAATAGTTGTATTTTCCTTGTTTCCTTCCTTGCCTTAAATGACACATTGGGAGTATTATATTTATTGAAGTGATTTAGTGGTATTCATATTGGCATATTTAGGATATTGTTCCCATATTCTATCAAACTAAGCCTAAGTATTTTTACTACTATATATAGCTCCTACTAATTCCTATAGTAGGAGCGTCAGACCAGAATCTGCTGTGTTCAGCTGGGTCTTCTTGGTTTGGCTTTTTAATGTATATCTGACGCTTTTTAACACACGACCACACTTCAAGCACATACACAAACAGCCTCCACACGGACAGGGTTTGGGGGTTGTCCTCACCTGTTTTTCACAATCCAGTAATCTTGTCCTTGGTCTGTGCCATAGCCCACCACCAGTACAGCATGGTTTGATCCTAAAGAATAGCAGTCTGGCGGATTGTACACACCTAGGAAAAAGTAGCATTTTGTTTTAAATGAGTGCTTTATGAACACACTCTCCATACACAATCAACTCATTCAGTTTTACCACTTTTTAGGAACTGAAACTTGATTTTATACTTCCCTCTATCAAGGGACCTTTTCTGATGCTAAATTAAAGACCAGTGAATAATGTCAGAGAATACAGACACAACTGTTTTATTGACTGTAACTTTTTAGAAATGGCAGAGCCATCTTTCAGCTGTTAGTGAGTGAAATGCGCTGTGAGAATATCTGTTTTGAGTTGACAGGTGGGCTCATGCGTCCACATGAGTCAATTTATATTACTATATCCCTGCTATATCCCTGCTAATTGTTGACCAATCAGGGCATCTCTTCGGTGATTGGTTCAGGGAATCCATATTGCATGTAAATCACAGGTTCGTGAAATGCAACCCTTTCACAATAAAAAGAACGTCTCTCTACGTTCAAATAGCCGACATTCTCACTTATTTTTGATGTATATATTCCAGTGATCAGATTTGCTGTACCGTGTATTTCCCAGCGATCTGATTGGTTCATCTGTATGTCAGTGTGTGTTCACCGTACCTCCTTTGTAGTACTGGAACGACGTCAAACTAGCGTTGATGCTGACCGACACAGGCCCAACCGTTGCCACGGCAGCTTGCAGGGCCTTTTCATTGCCACTTGGGACACCGCGGAAAGACAAGCAGTAGCCAGCTCTTCCAGGTTTGGAATAGCGGCAATTTCCAACCTTTGAAGTGTAGCGAAAGAGTTACAAAGAAAAAACACGCACACAACTAGGTTGAATCGCATACATGCATGTCTGTCTGTTGGCTGCATGCTGTCTGTCTGTCTGTCTCTACAGTATGTATGCTTTTCATGTATACAATGTATGCAAGTATGCCTGTCTGTCTATGGTCCGTCTGTCTATTGATCCGTCTGTCTGTCTGTACATTGTGGGTATGGTTTGGAGTCAATAACATCAGCAATTAACCTCTTCATGTTTTGTAATGCACTTTAAAGGGCCCTTATTTTACCACCAGGTGTGAGTGCGATTAGCCATGACAAGCCATTTTCAAAATCTGTCCTGGCCTGTGACTTGGTGTCACTTGTTGACACTCCCACAAGTGGAAGTGTTCACCAAGATGTGTGCTGGATATATCAGCCAACCAGCCTACCTAGTGGACTGTAGCAACTGATAGGCTTATCTATCCATCATACATCTAGGTGGACATTCCCACTTGTGATGTCACTAAAGCACAGGGCAGGGCAGATTTTGAAACGGCTTGTCGCACTCGCACCTGTTGGAAAAGTAGGGTGCTTTTAAGAAAAGCAAAATAGGAGAACCTCGTGTTCATAGTCGTAGTAAATGAACTTTAGGAAAGGATAAAAAGGGGAACCTTCATTTTGTAGGGGTAGGATCTCCAGGAGTCGATGCCGCCGTTCCGGATGATGTACTGGAAGGCCTTGGAGATGAAGCCCCCCTTACAGCCTTTGTTCCCATCCGCAAAGCTGCAGTCCATCAGGTTCTGGGGGCTGAGTGGCACCAGGACCCCAGTCTTCTTCTTCATCTGGCCCTCCAGGGACCCCACTGCGCTGAATGCCCAGCAGGAGCCACAATTCCCCTGGGGATTACAAGTATGTGTGTGTGATTGTGTGTGTGTGTGTGAGTGTGTGTGTGTGTGTGTGTGTGAGGATGTGTAATGCAAGTGTGGGTGTTTATGTTTGTGTGAGGGTGTGTGAATATATGTGTGTGTGTGAGTGTGTGTGTGTATGTGTGATGGTGTGTGTGTGTGTGTGTGTGTGACGGTGTGAGGGCGTGTGCCTGTGAAGGTGTGGAATGCAAGTGTGGGTGTCTATGTGTGAGTGAGGGTGTGTCATGTGTCTAAATGCATGTAAATATATTGGGCAAATCTGCTCATGGACCGCTGTTGTCTCTCTCTCTCCTTCTGTCCTCCTCACTCACCTGGTTTTGGACGGGCGTGACCAGGCCCTTCTTCCTCCAGTCTACCCTCTCTGGGACCTTCTCTACCCCCTTGTCCCATTGTGTGGAGGTCCAGCTGTCGAAGCTAGCGGGATCTTCCTCCTTGAGACCGTTGAGCTTTTCATTCACTTCGTCTGCGGTCTTGAGTTCACACAGAAACAAAACGTGAAGGATGGACGTAATTCAAATGCCGTGACTTGTATCCATTTCCTATGATCCGTTCAGATAATCAGCTACAGATTAGACGAAACACACTTTGCGGCATGATTTTAAATCTGACCGACAATAAGAACATAATGTTATTATATGCCAATTCATTTCCCAATTAAATTAATTCTTGATATAACACATTATATATGTTTCTGGTTCTTCATCATTTGTTGTTTTTACACATTTGGCCTGAATTAGTCCTAGATCATGAAACATATTCTGGATTAAACCTAATCAGATATGTATAGGGAGATTACAACCGGGACTAAATGGGTGGTTTGTGTTAAAGCTGTCAAGGGAACCGGTCTGAGTCCAGATTAACATTGTTTGCAATTAGCAGCAATTGCTGGACTAGAGACACATGGAAGTGTTGGAGGACCGACCATGTCTGCCAGCTGGTTCAGGCCCAGGGTGAAGGTGGTGTTTCCTGCCTCGGCCTCCAGGTTGTGTCTCTTTATCAGCCTCCAGTTGTTCTCCCACACGGCTCTTCTGTACACCGCCTCCACCTGGAGGAGACCATAGCAGACCGTGTGTGTGTGTGTGAGAGTGAGTGAGTGAGTGAGTGAGTGTGTGTGTGCACGCGTGTCGTACCTCATCGGTGTAAACCTTCTGGAACTTGGCCTTCCATGCTTCCCATTGGTCGTTGATGTTAGGGGAAGCGAGGCCGATGACCGCAAAGGTCATGATGAGAGCCAGTGAGCTCCGTGCGCGCATGCTAGAAGAACAGACATACAAATATCTTTGTATATAAATAACAAATTGACTGCGCTTACATAGCACTCTAACCTGTGGTCACCCAAAGCGCTTTACAACTGCAACTTTTCACCCATTCAGAAACACATTCATACACTTTGAGGATAAGACCCTGAATTTGCATGCCTAACTCTTTTGGTTCATTTTGACGAATAGAAGAAATGTCCAAACCAATTGTGAATTAACAAGAGGGAAAATCTCTTAGAGGAACTTAGATCATTTTTGTTGATATACATACATTATACATGTACTTTGTTGAGTACAAGTAAGAGGAAGAAGTGCGAAGCATTATTTGATCGACTTCTGCTATAAACCCTTTTGCCATTACAAAATATTCCACGGCACAACGTTTTTGAATGATCTATATCTACACAGCAGTGCGTCTGTGCCTTGTTTTGCTGTGGCTGTCGGAACCCTCCACATAACTCTCCCCCTAAGAAGGATGAACAAAAGTTTACCTTTCTGAAGTCCAACACAGCGTGTCTCCTGAAAGATGTAAGCGGGTCTGTGTGCCTGTGTTTGCTTTTCACATCACTGATTAAAGTGAAACGCTTTCACAGAAAGGGGAAGTAAAAATAACAATTGGGTGTTTTTCACCCCTTTGGTGACTGTGGTTGGTCATGTTGACCTAATATAAAGATTGACTGCAATGAAACTACAGTCCTTATCTGTTGGTTTTTCTCTTTTTGACTCATTTTTTCCAGCCACATGTAAACATATATATATGTATATATATGTGTATCCGTAGTGTCAGGCAAACAGTCTGCATGTTTTTGACACACCCACACTCAGAGATTACTAACCTCTGCAGGTTGCATGCTTTGCACAGGGTCTTTAGAGCAGTTGCAAGCTTAGATGGTTGGGATGATCGATGCTTGTTTTTCATTTCTAATTAAGCGGTTTAAAATCGAAATAGGCGCAGTCAACAGGAAACATATTTTCACAGAGCATTTCACTCACTAATAGCTAATGGATGGCTATGCCATTTTTAACAAATTGCATACTTACATAATAGCTCTTAAATCGTACCTAGCACCTTTAAGGCGACATCAGGATCACTTCACTGTGGGCAGCCCTGGTGCCTCCACCAGGGCTGATGACAGACCCTGATGTTGTGTAGTGATGAGTGTGCAGTGGACCGGGTCTGATCCAGGACCACTCTTAACCTTGTGCCCATAGTAAAGGGGAATTGGTTATAGTACCAGAACCACGTTTCAACATTGGTTTGTGTTACAAATCATTCATTCAAATCCGGCATCAGTTAAAAGAAAATTTTGTAGCGATGACGATAGATGTACCTTTTATCGTGCAGATGAAGATATGTAAAAGAAGCACACACTTTGAATCACAGTGTTGGACTCAAACACGAATCACCCTGTTACCAGCCAACAGGCAGGAAGGAAGGGCGAGAAGGACAGAGACTACACCATGTAACTCTCTCTTTCACTCTCTATCTCCCTGTCTCTCGTTTGGCTGAGGCTGTCATTGCCGTGCGTCACCCATCCTTTCCTCTTCCTGACTCCTGGGATGGGGTAGAGAGGGAAAAAAAGAGAACGGGGCATGGTGCTGATCAGCGCAGCTTCCAAAAGAAGCAGATGGCGAGCTGCTGAGTCAGCGTGGGCTGCCGTTCGATGACACTAGAGGAAGTACCTGACCAAGTATTCCCGGAGCGGGAGGAGACTATTACTAGTCTCACTGTCTCTGCGCTTTAGTTATGGTGTCAGATGAAATGTCTTGTGTATTTATGTAGGGTTCCCCAAGTGTCCCCCCTGTTTAATTGACAATGTCCACATATTTTTTTTTCAGTATAAGAGACATTAAGGGGGGCGGGATTAATTAATTCAAAGAAAAGACAGACATTCTCCCGGCTTTATTTGTGAAGAACTCCAAACACTAAAATACCCCGTCAGTCACGACGCTCCTCAGTCGTGACTCTGTTGCCCACCCATAGCATCCCTCGAGACAGCCTGGAGCTTTCTCCTTCTTCTTCATCCTCCAGAGGTTTGGGGGAGAGTTTCTATGAATTGCCTTGCTAGCTTTTCTTATCTATAGCTGGAGCTTTCAGTGAGGTAGAGCGATGCTGTCTGATTCTTCCCCCCCCCCCCCCCCCCCCCCTTTTCCCCATTGAATGGTTAGTTCTGCTAACCTATTGCACACCTCGCCGTTCGCTAAGGGGTATCCCTTGGTTACGTTCCCTCTCTCAATGATGCTACTTTTGGGGGAAAGGGTTCAGGTGTTTTGGTGTATTTCTCTATCTATTTGAGCCCATATCAGGTTGTGTTTAATCTGATGTAGAGCCTGTGAAGTCCTTGTAGAGTGTACCAACAAATATGTTATCAACTTTCAAGCATCAGAATAGTTTGCTGTTTAGTAATTCTCAATACACAATCCATTTTCATTCTTCCATTGTCTCAGTAAAGTATTGTGTATGTGTCCGTGGAATTTATTTATTTATGTGTATGGTTGACATCACTGTGTATTGAATTCAACTTCAGAGCCATCTGTCACCAAACAAAGCTCCCTCTCCTCACAAATTCTCTGTGTGAAGATTAAGTCCTTACGTGTGAAACGTTCCTGTGTTCTCTCACACACCATAGAACCACCTGCATGAGATCGGGACCTTGGCATACGCCGCTCTATTATTGCATTGTTATATGCCTCACAACCCCCCCCCCCCCCCACCACCACCAAATGTCATGCCCCTGCGATGACTGAAGAGCTACAAAAGGTATCCCTCTCCTTCCACACACACACACACACGCAGGATTATGCCTATAGTCAGTGACTTATTATAGCCAGCTAGGGCTATAATAGCCACAATGTTAGAATTCCTAACAACAATGTGTGCCTTGTGTACAGAGTTGGCCTTAACTTTTATCATTAGGCTACACCGACTTACCTCTTCTCTCCACCACTGAATAGTTTTTTGGGGGTTTAGTCTATTAAAAGCCACTTATGGTCAATGTGTCTGTCTGTGTACTAACGATAGATGGAAGGTAGGCTATAGCCTACTTAAAGCCTAACAAACATGCAAAAGTCTGTGGTAAAAGCTAACTGTTTGATGAGTAAACCGATTGCGCCAGAGTAGTGTGTAGCCTCCCTAAAATTCAGACAAGAACAGTATGTTTTGATTTGAGTGGAGCGGTCAACCCCACTTCAACAAGAAGTCTCTGGGGATTCTGGGATGTCACGCTGGTCTTGTCCATCGGCGTCGGTAGACCCGGTATAACACCGGGCCGACGGTCGGCCATTGACGGTCGGGCCGTTGGTGCGACTGCCCGATTCTTATGAATGGTTTTATTATGAATGGGTCAACCCATTCATCATTTTCACAACGCCTTGGCAGTCTGGAATGAAGAAATTGATGACTGACAGATCAGCCTGGTTCAGGAGAGGCCATCTCTGTACGATATTACAGAGAAATGTTACGTGAATACATACATTTGTATATATCTGCAGCCCTAGGTCTTCTGGTGTCCCTTTTTGAATGAAGAATACAGACTACTGCCACCTGCTGGTATGGAGAGTTATTTCCTCTCACGCAGGCGCAGAACGTAGGTGCTAGTTGGCCGTTGGCTGTAATCTTCGAGAGTTAAGAGTTTTCGGCATGCTAGACACTACTCTGGCGCATTCGGTTTATTCGTCAAACAGTTCAAACTAAGTCCCTCCTCTGACTGGGCAGGTAGCCAATCCTAGTTTAGGATAAAGGGGTGGAACCTGGTGTTGCCAATCAGATTCAAGGGGGTGCCACCCCAGGCCACTCCCTGCACACACCCCTGCCCCCCGCCCCCCGCCCCCATCTGCTGTTACCTAAATCTCCTCACTTGGCTGACCCCCAGTGCCTGCCTCACGCCATTCGATCCATGCATTCTGGACCGCGTCCATCCATGAGTACATAATCCACCCCCTCCACCCCAGCACGAGCACGGCACTGCCAGTATGTGTGTATCCAGGACCAGGTGGTGGTTGTCCAGAAAATATGGAGCTGGAAATAGAGAGAGAGAGAGAGAGAGAGAGAGAGAGAGAGAGAGAGAGAGAGAGAGAGAGAGAGAGAGAGAGAGAGAGAGAGAGAGAGAGAGAGAGAGAGAGAGAGAGAGAGAGAGAGAGAGAGAGAGAGAGAGAGAGAGACTTGAGTTACAACAACAACACACCATACAGACAAAACAGAAATTACTTAGCGGTTGAAGATCAGGCGTTCTTTCCATTTGCCACATGGTGTATGTTTGTCCTTGGATGTCTTATTATGGGATAGGTTTTTTTTAGGAGAGAAGGGAAGAAGAGCATTAAAGAGGTATTCAGGTGATGGGGTTGTGGCTATCTTCATGATACATGGGAAAGTCAGCGTTCAGTGTTTCTTCTATTGTTAGACCATTTTGGAAGGACGAAGAGCAACACAACTCTAAATAGAGGAGTGTTAGCAGTAAATAAACTATTTTAAATGCGAAGAGTGAACATGTTCTTGCTAGAACTGGACTTCTTCACAATGGATGAAAGGGTGAGTTATAAGCCTTTCCTCTGTTTGTTTTAACTGATGGTTCACAACTTCACTGTACTATATTCTGATTGAATTTATTGTTTTTTTTTCTCTTTGATTTAAACCTTTTGATTTAGGGGGTCCATAGATGAGACTGTGCTAAGACTGTGCTGAGACCTAAAACCACCTTGTTCCCACCTGTTATTTGACTAAGGTTCCTTCTATTCCATAGTGCCTAGGTTGCCTTGTGAGTGAAAGTGCTGTCCCTTAACGGTGAAGTTAAGGGAGGTTTTCTTTTAACATGTTGATCTTAGCAGTTTGGTATTATGCTCCCTAGACATGAGTAATTCAGGCTCTCTTTCAGAAGAACATTTTACCAGATTTGCTGGATGAAAAATATGTTTTTGAAGATTCTTTCATGCTTTCATACTTTCAACGGTTTAATATCATCACCAAAGTACCTTGACTTTGTTTGTGGAGTGACTCTCGTGTATTGATCCTAGGTGTTAACTACATATAAATGACAGAAGGCTAACTGGATAAAGCAATCATTACCTCGTCTCGGAGATAATGATGACATCTTCAGTGGAAAAAAACAACATCTGGTAGTTTATTCTCTGTATCAAGGGTCCTTATGAAGGATTAAAGTGCAGCTGCCCTTAGTTCCAATATGCCGCGAGACTAAATTAGCTGTGGCTGCGTGCTTATATCTCGTGAATGTCCACAGACTTAAATTTAATTTAATTAAATAGTCGACTCAAATCTCTGCAGATGGCCCATGTCTTCTCAGTTTTGACAGAGTTTGAGAGTACCTGCTGCTATGTGAATCAATGAGGTAGACATTTTATATTCATGCTATTATTCTATATTTTGGCAGCTCTCGACAGCCTATTATTACATACTGATTCACATTTTGATTACATATAGACAGGTCAGTCAGCTGGGATACATGTTGTTGTAATGGAATGGATGCAGGGAGAGCATAACTGCTCATCAATTGCTTTTCATTCCAGTAACCTATAAAGCAGTAACCAGACATTTTAAAATGTTGAATCGTCTACTTTGTTTTGTTCTTCTATTAGGAAGACTTGCCTTCATCCACAGATGTTTGGTTATGAGAAGCTACTGGCGTTTGTCCAAGTGGTAAGCATACTATGACCTTCCATAGGCAAATGCTACATTTATAATCAATGGAATACATGCATACAATTTTCATATAATGTTGACATAACCTTATTGTGTAGTTGAACAGAACATTTCCTGCTGAAGTAAGGTCTTTATAGAGACTTGGCAAAACGACATGTCTTCTCCTGTGATGGTGTGTTTGTGTTGTGTTGCAGTTGCGTCAAACACAGTCTTATAAACATAACTTGTAGCACATGTAGTTGGACAGTTTCAGTTGCTGATCTTCTTTGTTTTACTATGAAGGCAAGCCACCAAATGTTTGGGAAGCCTGGAGTGCAGTGGCGGCTAGGCTTGGCGGCTCTCTACCTGTGGGTGTCCGGCGTGGTGTACACCAAAGACACATCCTGGACGTGTCCACAGCCCTGCCAATGCAACAGCAGAACCCTGGAGGCCAACTGCTCCGATTGCCAGTTCGAGGTGGTTCCCGACGGGTTCCCGCAAGACTGTCGACTTCTGAACCTCACTCACAACGACCTCAAGACTCTAGTGAGCCAGCAGTTCAAGACGTTGACGCAACTGCTGGAGTTGGACGTGAGCGACAACCTTCTAGTGATGATCGAAGCGGAAGCCTTCCTGGGACTACGCAGCCTGCTCACTCTTCGTCTCGCCCGCAACCGTCTCAGGGTTATTCCTGCGGGGGCGTTCAACGGCCTGCCGCAACTAAAGCTGCTGGACATACGGGACAACCTGATACTTGTACTGCTGGACTTTACCTTCCAAGACTTGGCGGCTCTGCTGCGCGTCGACACAGGCAGAAGTGATCTGGTCTTCGTTTCGCAACACGCCTTCGCCGGCTTGACCAATCTGCGAGAGTTGAACGTAGACCGATGCAATCTGACTGCTGTGCCAACGGAGGGACTTCGACCACTAAGCGGGCTTGCGACGCTCAGCTTTCACGGGCTCGGCCTCACCACACTGACAAACTATTCGTTCAGATGGTTGGGGAACCTCAAGAAGCTCGTCATCTCCCATTGGTCCGTTCTGGAGACCTTGGAGGGAAACAGCCTCTTTGGCCTGAATCTCACCTTCCTCACTGTAAGCAACTGCAACCTCAGTGTCGTCCCCTATGCCTCATTACACCATCTCGTATACCTTGTGCATCTTGACTTGTCCTTTAACCCCATCAGATACATCCGTGGCAACTCGCTCAGAGACCTGCTGCGCCTCCAAGAGTTCCATCTGGTTGGTGGCCAACTGCTCCGCATTGACCCCAGAGCTTTCCACGGTTTGGCCCGGTTCAAAGTACTCAACGTTTCGGGAAACCTTCTGAAAACGCTCGAAGAAGGGGTTTTTAGTTCGGTTGGCAGCCTGGGTGTGCTGAGACTCGATGACAATCCTCTGGCATGCGACTGTCGGCTGCTATGGGTGCTGCGAAGGCGAGTCCATCTCGGCTTTGACAGGCAACCGCCGGTGTGCACCACCGAGGTCCGATTCGAGGGCTGGAGTTTTCTGGATTTTGCTGAGGTCGATCTCCCCGGTCCGTTTACCTGTCGCCGGTCTCGAATATTGAATCCCAAAACTCAACACGTGCAAATAGCCGAGGGGTACACAGTTCATTTGCACTGCAATGCAGAAGGTGATCCAACGCCCTCGATTAGCTGGCTAAACCCACAGCGTGTTCAGCTATCGGCCTTCGGGAGACTACAGGTTCTTGCTAACGGCTCTCTGGAGGTTCGCTACGCACAGGTGCGGGACAGCGGTACTTACGTCTGCCTTGCCTCTAATGCCGGGGGGAATGACAGCATTGGTGTTAGTCTCATTGTGCGAGGCTTTTCTCATTCATCCCGAAACTCCTTGCTTTTGAATGAAACCCAATCGTTTCCATTTGAGGTTAAAACACTGGTGGTGGCGGTTACCATCGGGGTTCTTTCATTTTTATGTTCGGTTACCATATGTTTTATTTTTATGTTTCTTTGGAGTAAAGGAAAGGGGCAATATAAGCACACAGCAACGATTGAATATGTGCCAAGAAGTGCCGCATCAACCAATAATGGAGGCAAAGGCCATGTGGAATCCAGCAGATTCACAATGAAGCTAATATAGGTGATTCATTTGATCACACACATCTGCTGACTGTAAACAAATCAAGGTTGTGTCATTATATATGGCTAAAATAAATTAAAATGGAATGAAAAACTGGTAATGATGGGACATGTTATCATATCATGGGGTGCAAGCAGCTACAGTTTTTACAGGTGGAAGTACAATCACATATAACAGACGTTTTGTAGCATACAATATATAGGCCGAGCTGTTGAATAGGTGAATGCATGCCCCCTCCTGTTGGTCATTAGCATTGAATACTAATACTATAATACCACTACTAATATTTTAACATTAGATACATTTTGATATGTTAAATTAATACTGTTGATTACTATTTTTGAAGAAATGCCACAAAGTTGGAATGCACTTTAGGAAGGTCATGTTAAATAAATAAATAAATAACCTGTAACCTAAATCACAGCATGCTACCTCAATTCCCAATATCACATCCGGAGAAAGGAAAATGACGTGGGTCAGAAAAGACTGTTTGAATGAATAAATGAATAAACGTGTAACGTGTCTGATGATTCTTGATTCTGGTGTTATAATCTAATATAACTTCTGAATTATCTCACGTGATTTAGCTTTATATTACATTTAGTCAATCACACACACAGTTTTTGGTTGAATAAAACCATTGATGTTGTATTGCATGTGGCATGAGCTGCATATTATTTGTTCACTACAAATCTTAACAAACAAATGAATACTTTTTTGTCAATAAATGAAATTGTATTATAGCAATATGAGAACAAAAATATATAAGACAGGACGGTAGGACAGTAATTACGTAATACAGTTTTTTTTAAATAAAATAAAGAACAAAACGACAAAATAATGCACAGCAAATGTATCAATGTACGCAATAAGAAAACTGACAAGAAACGTTACACATTCATTAACAGTGGACATGTTTATCCCTACGTCATCAAATGAAGGAGGGCGTATCTTCAATCAAACGTCACTTGACCTTACCCGGAAGTACTTTACTAGTACAACACGAATACTACGAGCTATGAGTAACGTTAGCTAACACTGGGTCATTACTTAAATCACGTGGTTTGATTGTTTTTAGAAATTGAAAGTGCGTCGGAAAACGAGCGACACTCATTCCCGAGCAACAACGAAACGATACTGTTTGCGAATCTTTAACAAGTGTGTCTAGGATACGTTATTCTTCTCTTGTTGGCTAGTGTTAGCCACCACAACAATGAGTCTAGCAGTAGCCCGAGAACCCCGCAACACAGCGGGGAACCGCATGTCAAAACTACTCGATGCTGAAGAGGAGGATGACTTCTACAAGACTACCTATGGCGGTTTCAATGATGTGAGTAAAACTAGTAAAGCTGGCACATGGATTTACTGTAGCATGTTTGCTTTCTGGAGCAAATGTAAAACGGTATATGACATTGTATTGTAAACTGCTCGTCTCTCAATACCTAATTGCATCTCTGTATGTCACTTAAAACCTATATGTCATAACTTGCTGCTCCTTATTGATGAGCACACCAGTTAGGTCTACCCTTCCGGCTATCACTATACACATAGGAGGCGTTTGAAGGCTTTTAAACTCTCCAATAGTGCATCTCTATGGACAGCTTGGGTCATCCTCTTTGTTTCTGCATGCTGTTACTTCCACATAAATCAACGTTTGTCATGCATGAGCTTCTTTCTGTCAACGAGTATGAAGCGTTCAATCACTTCGGAACACTTTGAAATATTGAACACGCCAGACTTTTTACAGCAAGTTGCTCACACAAGACAAACGTGGATTTTTGTGAAATCAAAGGCACGCCGATACAAAACGATACCCCAAGCTGTCCATAGAGGTGCCATCTTGGAGAGTTTATCGCCATTAAATACAATCCGATAAGACTTATATTTTGATGAATGGGGCACTTGGGGTGGGAATATAATAGGGAGGGAAATGCGACTAAGAGGTCACAATACACTACCCGAATGACATTGCGAAGGTCCTCATAATCACTTTCGGCCAACTTAAATATCCTCCCCCTCTCAGGATGTACTGTGGAGGGATGAGTTCGTCCAACACTTCTAATTCAGCAGTGACGACATTATAGGAAAGCTGTTCAGTGAACGTCCTTTTGGCCTGTCTTCCACCCAGGAATCGGGGGATGACGAGTACCACGGCGAGCACTCCGACACGGAGGACGAGGTGGACAGTGACTTCGACATCGACGAGGGAGACGAGCCGGACAGCGACCAGGAAGATGCCGCACCGCGCAAGAAGAGTCGAGTCGTCACTAAAGCCTATAAGGTAAGACCATGGATGGAGGAATAGACATGCATCCATGTGGTGTCTGTTGATCGCTGGGATTCAGAATGTCGAGATGTTGTTTGTCAATCTACATTCTTCTGTCTGGATTATTTGACAATAATATATATCTATATCTATATATTATATATATATATTTTTTTTTAGGTGTCACCTTTAAACCTTTTAATAACCTTTTTACATCTTTTACAATTGTTTCAATCACTGTTGACAATGGATAATCATAGGGTCTTTTGTCGTGATGAGTTGCTCCATTGCTTGAAGATGGAGAAATCTTGTGATAGTTCCCCTTTTTTTCTGTCTGTGTCTGATACAAGGAACCCATTAAGATTGCGAAGCCCAAGCCCAAGAAGCCTGCAGAAGAACAGAAGAAGACGGAGAAAACCAAAGTAGAACTAAAGAGGAAGATACCAGTGGAGTTCCAAGACTTTGCAGAGAGTAAGACATTATACCATCCCATAATATGACCTATCTTGACTCTGTAGCAGTGCTTGGAATTATTGTTCTATAAGCGCTCATACAGTACTTTGATGTAGAGATGCTCGTTGCTAAAAGGAAAAGAGAATTCAATGTTTTTAACTATACAACTATAACTAAATAATTATTTTTCGGCTAAGATTATCATACAAAAATCAGATTAAACGTGTCTGATTTAAAGTTTTTCAGTCAGGGCAGAATGTTTTGCTCTATGTCACACTACATGTGGCGGTATGGGGTACTAGAATACTCTCTATTGAATGCTCCTGGATGAATTATCATCAAAAAAATAGACAGGCTGGATATTATTGAGTTGAAGGTTAAACATCCCTTTCGTGAATATCATCGGTGCACATATGCGATTCACCCAAAAGATGCTTCACTTCCAAAACAGAAAGTAGTAGCGCTATCCACGGCTCCACATCAGAACCGCATCCACTTTTCACCGCTGCTCACACATGACATGCACATTGCATCGCTCCCGTCCCTTTCTCCCTCAGCCCGTAAGTCTGTGCGCCAGTCCACCAGCGAGCACACGCGCAAGACCAACCTGCGCCTGCAGGAGCGGCAGGACGCCCCGCGGCGGAGGAGGGGGGCTCACCGAGACCGACCTCTGACCCAGGACGAGCTGCTGGCCGAGGCCAAGATAACGGCGGAGGCCAACATTCGCTCGCTGGGTGAGGAAGAACTCATGCGCCGTTCACTGTTGGGTTTTATGCTTATGTTTCCAGAAAGGTGAATAGGTGTACAGTTTAAAGGAGGCATGTTTTTATTCAATGTCTTTGTGTATTTAGTATTGCAGAAGAATGGAAACGTACCCTTTCTAAGGCAAAGCCAGACACTTTATGTGAATAGTTTTGTTCAAAACGGCGATCTTGTTGTAGAAACAAAACCTGACTCTTTTTATTCCGGCTCATGTCGAAACCAAATTTGCATTTCTAGACTTCAATTTTATTGCTAAAATCAAATCAATTGTACACACTGAAATTAAATACGTGTTGGTCTTTCGCCCCCCCCGAAGAGAACTACGAACGCCTGGAGGCCGACAAGAAGAAGCATGTGCACAAGAAGCGGCGCTTCGACGGCCCCACCGTCCGCTACCACTCGGTGCTCATGCCCCTGGTGTCCCACTCGGTCCTGAAGGAGGAGAACGTGGACGTGGAAGGGTAAGGTCCACACTGTCGCCCAGCAGCTCCAAGAAGTACATTCTCTTCCAGTTAGAGGCGGGACTCTTTCGGTATCGCACCATTCGATTTCGATTCTCGGGGTCACGATTCGATTCAAAACTGGATTCTCGATTCAGTGCATAGGGGTGTTCATTACAGGGTCTACTGCAGTCCGCTGTGCGCTAAGAAACGTGGTGTGGCAGATTATTGCACGAAAGCAGAGGAAAGGGTGCATGAGATTATGTCGGATTTATATTTGAAAAGGTTATATCAACTGATTGCAATGCAAACGCAAGACAAAAACGAAACAAAGAATTGAAGTTGAATTGTAAATTTCTTTAAAGTTGAAAGTTATTTTAAATCCTCGCAAGTGGTGAAATAAATCTACTGTGTGCACTGAAACACATGACACCTGACGTACAGCCCTGCTTAGCTCGGTGGCACAAAGCAGTACTAGAAAATTTAAAATATTACTAAAATTGTAATATCATGGCTTTTTGTGATACAAGGAAACTACTAAATCACTTTGGATGAAAATCTGACTTCATCTTCCTTTTTGTCCCATTTTATCCTTTTGGTTGGTTTACAAACACAATAAAATGGTGCGGTGCTACTGATGATTGTAATTGGTTCCTCAATGTATTTCTTTAGCTGGCATATTAAAATGTTCAAAATGTAATCCCCTGAAAGTGCCTGCATGTACGCCACAGGACGTCTAACCCAGAGAACATCATTGCCATGGGCTTCCAGCCTCAACCCTCCTTACACTACTAACCTGAGCGGTGGAAACAACAGCCCGCTATTCTCCCAGCATCCACACCCCTCTATCATGAGGGACATTTCGACCACAAAACGCCACTAACTCCCCTTCTCATCCCTCCCGACAGCCTGGACCAGGACGTCCCCCAGACCGCGTCCGCCACCCACCCCCCCGCCACGTCTACCCAGCCGGGGGCCCCGGGGGGCCTCTGCTCCCGGACGTACATCACCTTCAGCGACGACGACGCGTTGGAGGCGGCGTTCCCCCCCGCGGCGCAGGCGTCGGTCCAGCCGCCCGTCCAGGAGGTGTGCCCCGTGACGCACAAGGCGGCGCTGTACCGCGACCCGGTCACCGACATCCCCTACGCCAACGCCCGCGCCTTCCGCATCATCCGCGAGGCGTACCGCAAGTACGTGGCGGCGCACGGCTTCCCTAATCCCGGGGGGGTCGCCGCGTCGGGACTCGAGCCGTCGGCCGCCAAGGGCGTCCGGCAGAAGATGGCGGTCAAGCAGAGCGCCGTGGCGACATAGGCGTGGTCGCGACGGTGGTATTTTTGTATTTCTTTGTTTTTGTTTGTGTATTTTTATACCCCGGGGGGGGGGGGAAAAGAAAAAAACGGACTATAAATGGACAGACTTTATTGCGGGAGTAGAAGGATAAGACAGTATCCTTAGTGGCGTTGACTTTTTTTCCATTAATTACTTTAAAATATGGAAAGGGTGAATGGGGCTGCGCTGAGAAGCAGTTTAAGTTTTGACTTTGTATCGTGACACAAATGCTTCCATTGACTTTCAAAACGTATGAATAAAGCAAACATAATATTGAGGTCAGTGGCGCATGTTTTTATCCCGCTATTGCTCGTGGAATAATACTTTGTAAGAAGAAAGCAATCTCAAATAAATGACATGTCAATTAGCAGAATCCATTTTAATTATGGCCCCTTTCACAACAACCACAGAACAAGTCGGGCTGAAACCTTCTCAGTCATTGTCAATTCCATCACATTATTGTAACAGTTCTTAGGAACGGAAGTATACAATAATATAAACGCTTTACACACAAAGGACGGTTTGTTAGAGGTTTTGCTGATTTCTCGTTCTGTCTTTTACAGCATGTTCCTCATTCATCAAAGGAAATAAATAGCCAACAACCAAACGTATACATCAACATACTGTGATGAAGGCCATGGATTTATTACCCTGCCGTTGTGTTTGTGAAGACAAAATGATGCTGAATAAACGCTGGTGGTTTGGAAGTTGCTGATGTATGTGCTTGCGCATCATAAAGACAAGGGTGACGCAAAAAACGAAAAGACCTGCAGAGAACTGCCGGAGCTAAGCAGATTTCAGACGGCTTGTTCATTAGTCAAAATCAGTGCTAAGCTTGTCATTGGCATTTACGCTTTATTTATAATTTTTTAACCACCTTGTTTTTCATACAAAAACCTTTTTTAGTTTTCTGAAGTATCTTTTTGCGTTCTTTCTCGTTCACGAGAACAAAAACTTGGGATATATATTTGAAATGAGTTGTTGAATTGTTAGAAACTGTAAATGCCTTTTCATTTAGCCTATTTTACTGTGCATTGATTTATTTTTAGACCTCTGTGGAGCGCCCTGAAGATGGATATTGTTCTTTCTCAAGGCTTCCTCCTTTCTCCCCCGCAGAGAAGGCGTTCAGTTTAGCCGTGCCTCCGATTTAACTGTATACTGTTTAGGAAAGAGGGGAAACTACGGCCAGTGTCTTGTGACTGCATTTAACTTCCATTGTTAAATATTCCACCCCCCACCCCTAGTCCCTCAGAAATCTTGTAATTGAAACAATTTTAGTACAGTACATGTTATTATAACAATAGTGGGTGCGTGCGTGTGTGTCCGTGTGTGTGTGTGTAATGCTACAGCTTTCAGACCACGAAAGGAAGAGTGGGATTGTATCATCACTTGTTCTAGTATGGTAGTTGCCATGGCGATGTGTGTAGGTGGTGTAGTCCGTGCTGTACTCTGCGCTGTACACCCCCCCCCCTTCATCTTTCTCTCTCTCGTGCCTGTTCTCCATCATATATCTCTCCACATAGTTATTGCGGACCTTTTAATGGCATCATGTGCTGTTGATCATTGAACGCATTGTTTGTACGAGTCACTGTGATGCTTGTCGTTGCATATAGGCTTAATCTCCCCCATTTATTAGTCCCTCTGTTCTTTCATCAGTTTCCATGGCGATGGGCTTGTGAGTGAGTGAATGAGTGAGATTGATGGAGAAGGCAGAACATCTGGTATAGTCTGTTTTGTTATGTGGTCTGCAGTAGGCCTACCGTATCCCATGGTTATTTCATGGTGTGATTTGATGGGCCTCTGCAGCAGAAAATTAACTTGTGCTTGTGCATAAAGATAATATACAGGCCAAACCTGCATTTGATTGCAAAAAACAAAACTTTTAATCTAAAAAGGCTACTGTTTTTTAGTCCGATTTTTTAAAGTATCAGTGATTTCACATTTGTCACATGTAAGCCCAGGATTTTCAGATAGCCTAGGCTGCCAGCTTTTGAAAACAAATGAATGAAATTGTTTTTCAAAACTAACTAAGACCTCAATTAACATCACCATATCATTATTTTCCACAGCCTGTAAGTCTTTTTTCTTGGCTATCGACGAACTGATAAGAAGTGCATGGTTTCGTGGTACGGAGGCGTTGTTTTCCGTTTAACGCGCATCTCCGCCCTTGAGGGAGCGACTTCTAGCTCCACCGAGCGTCTTGTTTGCAGATCCATGCACGGACATAGCCCACCTTGACGGCGGCAAAATGAGCTGCGATGGCAACGAGAAGAACGCACGGTAAACCCACATCGGCGACCAGCTCCCAATTTGCGCGATGAATTTGGACGTCAGAAACAGTATCTCCTCTCCTCCGCGCAGCGGGATGAACTGCGGACGCATGCCAGGAGTCGCTGCCTCGGCGCCAATCGAGGGACGAGTAGAAGGCGCTCGAGCCGCGACTCAACGGTTGTGACGCCACTACGGAGGTTTGGGATGCTATATAGGCGCGCTTTAATATCCAGTGTGGAATGGTTCTGCTGATGGACGCGGGTCTCTGGTGGCAGATCATAGGGTCGACGCGCACGGATCGTATGGAAACCCTCCTCCCCGTCCAGAGTGGGCATATCCAGGGTATTTATCCGCTCTATATATCACCAATCTAAACGCCATTGCGCGTCACGATGTGCGGTGTAAACATATACAAAGACCAGCGCAGGCTATATCTGTAAAATCAAACTGTTCTGTTAGTCAAATGAAACCAAAACCAATTGAGCCCACCACTTGAGACCGATTTCATGGTAATACACGACACCTGGTGACGCGAAGTCTCACTCTGCTCGTGTTAAATGAAACAATTGAACATGAAAAGCATCGCTCTCCATTTAAGAGATTCTATCTATTCTCCGTGTTCCCCGCGTAATTTCACAGAGATCCGGTCCAATTGTGTGTTTCAGCAGAGAGTTGATGCGGGAGGTGCAGGCGGAGGAGAGACACGGGAGAGTTGCTGCCATAGCTACGAGGCATGATCGGTCTTCAGTTATGGACTCGAGCGTTATGTGAGCAGTACCCTTGGAAGTCTGTTAAGCTATGGAAGACTGGCGTGGACACTTTGCTTGAGGGGTGCGAAGGTATAGCCGCACAGGCAATCAATCAGTCCCAGTGAAATCCTAGGATACAGGTCTCACTCAAAGACGGGAACGCTGCATCTTTCCTTTGAAACCCTTCTCTCAGGTAAACCGATTATATCCTACTTATCGACCCTGGGAACATAGAAACACCGCAACCTCATCCCGTTCCCCAAGCACCGTTGACGTCCATCGCCCTGGCTAGCCGAGTCCTGATGCAGGCCAACTCAAGTTGTCTCCTGAAGTGACCATCATCTGGCAGTCCTGTACTTTTGGGTGAGTGACATTTGCTCATCTTCCCGCCATTGATGATCGCGTCTACATTGCGTCTGTTTATCATCGAACCCACCTATAGCTCATATATACAGGATGTGTGATGTATGGTGCATAGTGGTATATTGTGTTTATTGTTTGTGTAATGTAGCAGGATATGTGTGGGTTTATTTATGGGGTGTATTATTCAGTACTGTAGAAAGACAAATGCCATACATCTGTGCATCCATAAATTATTCCTGACCAGGATCCCAGGGAGGTGTGTGTGTGTGTGTGTGTGTGGTGGTGGGGGTGGGGGTGGGGGGGGGCAATCCCAGTCTCACGAGGGGCATAAGGCAGGGGGACCCCCTTAATAATTAATCGTTCCATCACAGGAGTCTCTCTCTTTTCACACACGCACGCGTGCCCACGCACACACCTAGAGACACACATACACACAACCCAATAGAGACACACGCACGCACATGCACGCACACACACACCTAGAGACACACATACACACAATCCAATAGAGACAGACACACACGCATACACACCCACACAGACACACACACACACACACACACACACAGACACACACACCGAAAGACAAACATAGAGAGACACACAGTGCACACTCACAGAAGCAATATCTTTCATATTTCTCATTTCTCTGCACCAGTGGGAGCAGCAGAAGTTAATATTTGGACACATTGAGAGGAAGGTTCTAGGAGCTGGCAGCCATCTTTTCTGCCAGAACACCACAGCACTCCTCAGACACAGGCTCGCAGTGCTTGGCAGAATAATCCAAACTGAATCCATGCCGCCGACGTTAACGTGCGCCTGTTGTCACTGCACACTGCATCCAAGGTCCTGTTTCACTGTGTAGCGGTGTTGTGTTTCACGTCGCGAAACTGGATGTCTGTAGACAATGTGACGTCACACTCACACTGTGACATCACTACAGCACCGGCAGCAGGAGTTTAATGTGAGTCTTCATCGCTGCAGCCTGCACTGCCATATGTATCAGATATTAGTTTATACCCATGGGAAAAATACCTGCAATGAATTGTTCATTGATGATATCAAAGTTTGTATTAGAATTTATATGTAACTCATAAATAGGTCATTAGGATTCATAAGCCCAAATTAAAATAGATTTACAATTGTATAAAAGTTGATTGCAAGCTTGTAAAAGGTATCCACCAAATAGCATGTATTGTATAATTATAATTATAAAACCGTGTTCAAGGTAAAATGTAATTATGAACTATTGCCTTCAAGGCTTTGGTACTCATTTAAAGTCAGAATTCACATTAAAACACACCAATGTTTTTAAAGTTGTTATGAACGAAAGCTTTCAAAAGATGTGACGATAAACTGAGCCAAGTCAGGCTCAAATGGTGCCTTTGCCTTTTGTTGTGTCCCAATGTACTCCTCCAGCTAAATATTAACCTCCCCATGCTGTCTTGTGGGAGGCAATTATTTGTTTAGACGCTGCAGTTTCTGCAGCTAACACAGACCACCGTGATACTTCATCACGGACAGGTCCCCATCCAGCATGTAGAAGCTCCCATCTCTCTTGACAACCTTGACACCGATAGATAAAGAATCGTTTCCGACATTTTATTCATCGTATATCATAAGAAATCAAAGCAGACGACACCGGAATTTGAGTCAGAAATTCATTTTTCCGCAACCTATGTGTTTTTCTTTCCCGTCAGGGAAACACGAATCTATTTATACCCACCATGTTAGGTTGATCTATATGTTTTCGTCACATTTCAATCATGTTACATCATGTTTTGTTTATTTTCATTCCATTGAGGAATACATACTCAGCCTTCCGGGAATACAGCCGTCATTCTTCTTCACACATCTTGTTCCCCAGTTTCCCCCCCTCCTACCTTCCTGCCCAGCGGCCCCTCAACAGTCCATCCTCTCGTTTCATCCCACCTGGCTCTGGCCGATGTTTTCTAATGCAGCTACACTGTAACTGACCTCACTAGGGTTCGATCCCCAATGTCCACAGCCTAACCTATAAGCATCCTTGAGCAAGACGACCTTCCTCACCCCTACCCTGCCTCTTCATCACACCCGGGGTAAAAACATCTGCTCAATGACTCGATAGCAGCGAGCACACAGCGCCTCTCTCCGTCTACAGCGTTGCAGTTTGACCCAGGAACACCACCGGCTTCTACGGTCGATGTCCCTCTTGTTCCATTGGAATTAACAACGCTCTCTTCCCCAGCGTTTCTCAGCCCCTCAATCAACCGTGGTGGTGTCCGCCCCCCGTTCCCATCTCGGCGTATCCCGTGTGTATTTGCATAGATGAGGAACAGCTGGAAGGCCATGGCCACGGCTTGATGGCCAGTGGCAGACGAAGCTGTTTGCTGTCTCCTCCGCTCTCTCCCGCACCTTGACCTTTGGGGTCCCCTGCGCGGCGGCAGCAGCAGCAGCACCAGCACCGTTTGCAAAAACCAACCCCCGTCAGCACTTTTTCCTTCTCCCCTCACGGCTCACAACTCCACTAACCCGACCTCTCTCTCTCTCCGCCCCCCCCTTACCCACCCACACACACACACACACACACACACACACACACACACACACACACACACACACACACACACACACACACACACACACACACACACACACACACACACACACACACACATACATACCCTCAGCCACCTCCCCCACCCGGCTACACTTGACAGCATCAGGAACAACCTCCGGAAGGCGATTTTAACACTTAATGTTATTCAGTTTTGTGCTGAAACGATGAGTCGATGGACAGTACATGATGGAGTATTTTAAACGAATATAATAGTTAATAGTTATAACTCAACTATAATAGTTGAGTCAAGTTGGCACTTTCCTTTTGTTTTGGTTTTATTTGAAGTTGCTCGTATCTTAAAGATGAGATGGAGGATAATTATATTTTGAGTGGTCCTTTTAATCAAAGTTCTTTCATTGGTCTTTCCCAAAGTGTCTAAAACCCTGTAGCACATTTTTCACGAATTTACAAAATTAATTTATTAAAAGCACCCACTGGCAACTCATAATTGATAGACTTTTAACTGACACATTTCATTCTCTTTTTTTTTGGATTATCCACGGTGTGAATTATTATTACATTACTCTTATTAAGGTTTTAAATATATTAGTTTCCACCGCCCCAAACGCCCAACAGCACATATGTGCCGAAAGACATGAGTACCACTTTGTTCCCATGGTAACTGGCCGAACATCCCTTGGCAGGCTCCTATTGACAGAGGGACAGGCAGGGGTGAGCCAAAAATGAAAGGGAGAGAGAGATAATATGGAGATAAGGAAGAGGAAAAGCAGAAACATTTCCTATGGCTTTTCTCAGAGGAAATTCACCCTGCGTCTGATTCAATAAGAGGAAAGCAGCACTATACAAGAAAAACACACCACCAACAAATGGTTTCTGGAGCAAAATGGGAGCTATAAGGGAGAATGCTTTTTCCGTCCCAGTGGTTATGATATTCACGTCTAAAAATGACTTTATTCCTTGGCGATTGCTCACTTACCGCCCACACTACCTGTACCTCTACAACTCCTTCACCCTTACCCACCCGCCGTCAAGTACCACCGCGCTACATCAATATTCTACTCATCGTGTTCTTCTCAATGTCTGAGTGGTTACCAGCCAACGTTCTTCAACACAACAGACGACCGATCACCAAAATCGGCTCCTTTTGGAAAGGCCGCTTGTGTCTTGGTGTCCGAGTGATCTGGATATCTCCATCCAACACCACCTGTATTTAACCTTGTCTCCGGTCTTATCGGACCACTAGGCAGTCTGTACAAGGTGACCTGCTGGGCAACGGCTATGTCACTACCACACCATTGCTTCCTTAATATATCCTGCTCTGAAATCCTATTGATAACCCTATCAACCTTGACCACGACATCAGCGTTATAGAGTACATTAATCCCGTTCTTAACAGCGGTCAGCCATCTATCCTCTGAAGCATAATCCACCAACTGAAATTTGTTTCATCAGCGTCATTTTAAAAATAAACTTTATAATAATACGTTTATGATAAACTTTCATAAGCGTTTCCCAGAGTATGCCTCGGCCACATTACGGACAAACCCCTCCCGGATGGATCGGTTATCAGGCTTAGGTCTTGATGTTTTTTTGGGCATCAGGCACAGAGGAAAGGTGTGTGTCTGGGCCTGTAAAACTCAACAGCCCTTAAGCCCGTAGATTAGCACAGCCCTCCTCTGTTATTGGTCTGCATAGCGTCTCAAAAATAGATTTCGTTGAGTCAAAGCCTATTTAAAAAATGTGGCTGGAAATACGGATATTGCAGCCATATTGCATTTGTTTTTGTATCAGCCATACGAAAATTAAATAATGGAAATAACCAGTGATTTGCTTTATTTAGCAATATGGCTTTGAGGAAGTTAGTAGTTACAATTGAGTGCAGATGTTTTATATATATAAATTCCCATGTTAAATATTCGTATATAATTATATTATTCATATATATCAGAAACGAATTGTCCCAGCCACAGCTGGTAAATGACAAATACATAACCAAGTGAGACGAGGAGGCATTTTTGTGATGTGTCATTTGCACATTAACATTAATGAGTATATTTGTTCTCCTCTAACCAGTGTGTGAGTCATATGCAACATGTTTTCCTACTGGGTTACAGTTGCTTTGACCTTGACTCTCTCACCCAACCTCCAGAAACTGCAACTGTAGAAAACACACACACCACCTAGGTTGGATTCCGATTGGACGTCTATCGTGATTCACCTCGCATTTCCTGCTAAATCTCCAGATGTTTTCCCCGCTGTTCCAATTGTCAAATTGCTAAATCTGCTCGGCAAGAAGCTCAATTGCCCGCCTAATCGGGTTGAGGACACTGTGCCGTATGGCCGCATGTAACAAACGTGATTGGCTGCGAAGGTTGTGATGGGTAAGGTTATCGACAGTTGACGTAGACTTTAATCACACTGAAAGCAGCTCAGCTGTTCCAATAGGTCCCAACTCCACAGGGCTCCGTCATCCATACCTCTGGTGCTCGAACCTTGAGCGATCAAGCCTAAGCTCGAGCGTTAGCAAAAATTATTGGAATGCACCCCTAGACCTATTTCAATGACTGCTCTCAGTGAATGCCTTTCACTTCCTGTGTGAAGGTTGCAACTCTTTAAACAATTGCTGTGTGTGTTTGTGAGTGAAAGAGTGATGTGCATTGATATATATGGATATATATGTAGAAGTATATCTCTCCAACACCCACTCACTGTTCTCTCTCTCTCTCTCTCTCTCTCTCTCTCTCTCTCTCTCTCTCTCTCTCTCTCTCTCTCTCTCTCTCTCTCTCTCTCTCTCTCTCTCCACTGCTAGCTACCGGCGGTTGCCACCCACACACTACACCCTGACATAAATTTACATTGTGAATACAAAATGTTTGAAAAAAAAGCCCTCCAGAGTTCCAGGTGACCGACACGTTACCTACCTGTTAACGTTAAATCTGTGTTGTGTGTCTATTGTGTGTCTATTGTGACAACAACCTGCGGTTTATTAAACCGGCGCATGATTGGCCATGGTCTCTGCGGTTACTAGAAGGAGTGTGTTTGTGTGTGTGTGTGTGTGTGTGTGTGTGTGTGTGTGTGTGTGTGTGTGTGTGTGTGTGTGCGTGTGCAAAGCCCCTCAGTAAAAACCTAGGAAACAGAAATCCTCCTATTCCTTCAACCGGGGGAAGATTTTCCCTGCAGTAAAGAAACACAATATAGTTGGTTAAACTGAATGCGTGCTCTCTTTCTCTCTCTCTCTCTGTCCTTCTCTTTCTCTCTCACTCTCTCTCCCTCCCTCCTTTTCTCTCACTATCTCTCCCTCCATTTCTCTCACTCTATCTCCCTCCCTTATTTTTTCTATCTCTCTCTCTCTCATCTGTCCCCCGCCCCCGCCTCCCCATCTGCCAATGTAGCGTCCTGCATCGTGTGCGTGTGTGTGTGTTTGTGTTGATGTTATTGTGGGCTCTGCAGTGTGCGGCCCGGTGGACTTGCATTCGGCATCATATTGTGCAGTTTGTGTGTGTGTGTGTGTGTGTGTGTGTGTGTGCCAACATCTTCCGCGGTTCAAGTGCAAGCCTTTGGAGTTGTTTCCATGGATACCAAACAATTAGCCAGGATTCAGAATAGAAGCTGGAGAGTAGCCTATTCACAGGCTCCTCCCAGCCTGGCCATGATGGGCGACAGCAACCACCTAATGCTCTCTGGAGAGCAAGAGAGAGATAGAGAGCAAATTTGCTAATTTAGGTAATGAATCATTTCCACCCTTTGACAAAAAAAAAAAGGCGCAGCACAAAATTTAAAAATAGCGTTCAAAACAGAGGTGCTGTGGGTTCATTCGTTTTTTTTCTCCCAACAGGGTAGAATTGATCTGAAAGCTCTTGGGGTAACAAGAAAGCATATGCTTCGAATTGAAATGTGTCGTGTATGTGTGTGTGTGTGTGTGTGTTGCTCACTGTTTTTGTCCCTCAATGCTTTTATTTATTTAGGTGCTGTACTGCATCATTTTGCTGGTACTGTATCATTTTGGCAGTTGACAGTATGTCTTTAGTGGCAAGTCTTTAGGGGGTAGAACAATAAAATGAACTTCAACATTGTGTGGGAATCTGAGGGACAACGAACAACAGCCTTTTGAGAAACAGGAGCAAAGGCCAGTATCGTGAGGGGACAGTTCATTCATAACCACTTAGATGGGACGATTAGGAGGAATCCGATTCAATCACGGCTCTATATTTCTTTGTATATTATTAGCAGTTCATTTTTTGGACTGCACTTTTTAATTTATATTTAACCTTTAATTATTCAGGAACTCTCATTGAGGTTAGGCACCTCTTTTGAAGAGAAACCTGTTAGCTATATTCATCACAACAACAAGTGGGGGGGGGGGGGGGGGGAAGGAAATAGTAAACGAGATGGCGAATAATCTCAGCATCTGCCAGTTTACAGTTCAGCACCTTAATGAGCTATAGTGTGATCCTCTGTGGCCTTGTTGCTTGAAAAGAAACTGCTGCTCTGAACGTACCCCACATTATCCCTTGATTGTTTGAGGATACGATTAGCATGCTATGCAGTTTAGCAGAGCTGGACCATTTCGTGTATAGTAGTAGTATTATCTAAATTGTTTGAATTGTTTTGGTTCCATTTTAGGTTGTATACGTTGATTGCTCTCCTATAGGTGTTCTTATTCATGTTAAGTGGCTTTCTATGAACGCATCTGCTTGATGAGTGCATGAAAATGTTAATGTATGACTAACACGGCAGGTTAAAATCACAGCTAAAATCACGTATTAAAAACATCCAAAAATAGCAGACGTGATTTAATTTAGTGTAAAAAAGAGACAGTAAAACATGTTGAAGAGTTTAAGCATTAAAGGAATATTGAAAAGATTGGGGGAAAAAAGCTTACAAAAGCTAGTCTGGCATATCACAATATGCTAAACATTATGCAATATTTTATAATAATAGAATATATGAGACTATGTTGTCTTATGGTGAAGCTTGAACGTCACTTAGTCTTTTACTGCTCTCTATTGAGGACAGTGATTCGACTGCAGCCAATTGGGTCACTGGGGGTGACATCTCTCCCCGCCCCCCTTTCTATCTCCTCTGATTGGTCCTCCCACTTATTGTGTGAATTGCCTGATCCCTGGTCTCCATTTACCTTTCAGACTAAAACACACCGACAAAACTGTCTGTCCAAATAATAGCCTCGAGCTAAATCATTTGCTCGTCAACGTTTTTCTTTCCCGGTTTTTGCCATGAAATATTCAACAGAAGACGTTTTATTCTCGGCTACATTTAATAAGTATAGTTTTCAATGAGATTGAGCCTTGTCTCCGGGTATTGAACACTGTCCAACTGTTAGGCTAGTGTGTGTGTGTGTGTGTGTGTGTGTGTGTGTGTGTGTGTGTGTGTGTGTGTGTGAGAGTGTGTGAGTGCAGTGCTGCACCTGCATGTGAATCAGAATCAGAATCAGAATCAGAAAAGCTTTATTGCCAAGTACGTTTTTTAAACATACAAGGAATTTGTCTTGGTGATGTAGATGCACGTCACCTACGTCATCTCGTCAATACGCATTTATATTGTTTGTTTCTTTTGGGTCATGGATAGTTCATGCTAAAAATACAAACATTGCGTCATCCTCAACATTGAGGTTATAGGTCAACAATCATCCCTTTGTGTTATTCTAAACGCTGGTGTCAGTAACACTACTGGTGTGTAACACAGAGGGCGCTGTCTCCTAACCTGGGGATACACCCGATTATGTGCAGCGTCCCGGTAGATTACAGACTTATAGTTAGCCATTGATATCTGATGATACATTTGGTATTTGGTTCGAAATGTCTCACAAAAGGTCCTTTGTGTATATACGGATAGACTGCCTGATGATTCATAGCCACAAGCAACCTAGTACTGATCACATCGGTGCAATGTGCACACGTTCACTGGCACACATTGATATTCCGGGCATATGTTGTTTATATGTTGATTGGGTTGAGACACGGTTCAGTTCAGACCTAAACATGGGTTCACGGGCTAACAAGATAAGATATAGATACCGGTATGTGCCATTTGGTGGACGCTTTTATCCAAAGAGTCAGTGCATAGATTCATATTTACCTTACAATTAAATTCAAAGTCAGGCCTGACTGACTTCTTCATGGATTACCATAGCTTCAGTAGAAGTGTGTGTGTGTGTGTGTGTGTGTGTGCGTGTGTTTGTTTGTCCGTGTGTGCGTGTGCGTGTGCGTGTGTTTGGTACATTACCAACAGCAGCTGTTGGGCTCCTAATGATGAAGCAGCAGATCCAACCGGAAGAGGCTTCAAAGTCCTTTAACACTTCAAAGGCCGGTTGTCTGTTCTGATTGGACAACTGCCGTGTCAACATTGATTGATTCCCACCCCCCCCCCCCCCCCCCCCCCCCCCCCAAGCTTAAAGGTCGCTAATTGCTTAAACTCATCACTTTGGGTTGCTAAGTGCTCGGTTCAATGATTATTATTGGTTTAAATGAAGTCAATGAAGAAGATATATGTTTTTCCCATCCCTGTTTCCCTGTGTGTTGATGGCTGTTGCTGTGAATTTTCTTTTCTTTTTTTTTTCCGCTACGCCTTTTTTTCACCCCAGACCAACCTGACTGGGCAGGATTTGTCCCTGCAAGAGTGTCCAGTATGGAAACCCCTCCCAACTCCACGCCACAACCCTTCAGACAGGCAGTGAGAACACCTCGGGCGTTTGCGAGCGTCTTCAATGCCTTAGTAACCAGCAACCACATAGCCCATGAATATACACGCAGTGCAACGCTTTTCACCTCTATTTTTTGCTGCCTCAGACAGATTTGATTTCATGGACGGTTTGTTGTCCTCTCTCCCGCCCGTCGCGTGTTTCTAGAGCTTCCTCAACCGTCGGTTGAAGGGCTCCATCAAGAGAGCCAAAAGCCAACCGAAATTAGACCGAACCAGCAGCTTCCGACAAATGATTTTACCTCGCTTCCGCAGTGCGGACCAGGAAAGGTGAGATGTTTTTTAATAATGTTTACCCGTGGAAAAGATTGTATCATTCATAGTTCATTTCCCGATAATCACTTTTTGTTTTGTTTTATTGTTGGCAGAAACATTTTCTGACTCAGAGTGTTGTGCGATGAATATCATTTGTGTTAATGAATAGTTTCTCTTATCAAACAAGCAGCTTATTTATGTCGGCTCACACTGAAATCTGAATGTGGACTTTTGACGTGACAATAACTTTCTTAACGCCTCACCAATCAATAAAACATGAACAAAAATGCAGTAAAGGAAACATTTTTCTTCTCAAAATATTCAGTCAGGATCAGGAAGGCTTTTTTTCCAAATACCTAATTTTCCATATATGTTCCATATACAGTTTACCCTTATTTATGATTTAAATGGGATTACTGTTGACGCAGACAGCAGCCATACAAAGATTCAGAACTGGGCCGGTCTGCTTGCTCACATGCAACCCACGCACATTTTAAGTATGCGTGTTTTATACAAGCACAGAGAGGGATAATGCTACCCTGAGAAGTATTATATTTAACACATCGCTGTACTCACCGTCTCCAGCAGCTAAACACCCCCAGAAGACACCCAAATGTAGATTAGTAACTCCTCACACTCTCCGTACAAACGGACATTGGATTGCCAAGTGCCAGGATAAAGTCAAGCTTAATGAGGAGCTTAATATCTCCCAGCCTTTCAGCTGGGAGTTATGACGCTTACGTACATGTTAAAATGAAGTCTTGGTTCAAAGCCCAACATCTTCAGCCTACCTCGATGCATTCTTTAGCAAAATGTCCTCAGCCCCTTCAAAACAGAGTTGCTTTGGATAAAAGCATTTTGCTTCTCCATGACCTGTCTGATGGTATTCGTCTCTCGGTTGAAAGGTTTTGGCTTCAAATCCCTAATGTCTTCAATCTACCTGCAGCTTTGTGTAAAAGCATCTGCTAAATGCTAAACTACTAGAGTGAATTGTAAAATAGTATAGAGACGTCTCACAATAAGAGCAAATCCTTGAGCGAGGGGAGGAAAAGGGAGGAAGGGCATAATCTGCCCCCCAGCTGACTCCCAGCTGAAAGGTTCTGGTTTCACAGTCTCCCTGTCGACAGCCCTGAGCAAGACGCCCTAACCCCTACCTGCTCCTTCACGGCATCTTAAAACGAAAAGTCCCATTCTATGAAAGTGCCTGCTGAACAAATAAAACACAAACAGCGAAACAGTAAAGCCTTCACCCACTGTATTGTAACGCCCCTCGTCGTGAGATCCACGTCCCTGCTGTGCTCTGCTGTCCCCCAGGACCCGCCTGATGCAGAGCTTCAAGGAGTCCCACTCCCACGAGTCCCTGCTGTCCCCCAGCAGCGCGGCCGAGGCTCTGGACCTGGTCCTGGACGAGGAGGCGGTCATCAAGCCCGTCCACTCCAGCATCCTGGGCCAGGAGTACTGCTTCGAGGTGGGCCCCCACCGCCCCTTGAGTTCATCACAAATCATTTGTTTTAGGAATTCGTGAATGGATTTATTCGATGTTGTTTGTGTCTATTGATGGATGTATTTATTAATTAATTTGTTTATGTATTCATTCATTTATTTGTTCATGCATTTATTTATTGATTCATGTATTTATTTATAATGACTTGATTAAGTCTTATTCCAATAATGCTATGCCAAGCTGTGAAAATGATTTGAGGTTTGAAAATAAACCCTCATGAAGAAACCACTTTTCATCTATATATAATTAAGAAAAAACAACTTACAGTGATGGAATCAGAACTCATTTTAACATATTTAATACAACATATTTAACATGATTTTCTCTTCAGTCAGACTTGCCTGTTTTAATTGTTCTTGGATTCAAAGGTATAGTTTCCGTTTCCTTAAGTGCATACAGTATTTGCATAATGAGTTGAATAATGCAAATCATTTTCTCTTTCTCTAGAATTAAAGTTCATCTCCAGGATTAGCCCAAAGCCACGCGTTTAAAATGCATAAATATTGACTGAAAAGGCCATTGGGGGAGAAGGGGTGTTCGACCAGGGGCGGTGGTCCTCATTCTCGATGTGATGATGGTGTTTCATCGTCTTATCATGTCTGTGCTCAGGTCACCACCAACTCTGGGACCAAATGTTTCGCCTGTCGTTCGGCCTCGGAGAGAGACAAGTGGATAGAGAATCTACAGCGAGCTGTCAGGCCCAACAAGGTGATGTAATGGGTTCTTCATCCTTCATTTTCAAGATGGTTTACTCATCGGAAATTATACAGAGCAGACAACCGTTGGAATGAAGTGGATTTATTTTTGTCCGACTTGGGAATTCATTGTTGTTAGAGAAATGTTTCAAATGTCAGGTTTATTGACATTATCATAAAGAACCAAAGTGGTGTACAGCAAGCGACCTTAAAGCAGCTGTAGGTAAAACAACCCGAAAACAACGTCCCCTCCGTCTCTGCTCCCGCCCTCCCTACGGCAAGATTAATTCCTCGAACCAATCAGGGAAGAGGTGCCCTGATTTGTTAGAAATCACCCGGGAGCGGTCTTGAATCTAAATGGTCTCATAAAGAGGCAGGTGCAGTCAACTCGAAACAGATGTTCTCCCAGAGCATTTCACTCACTAATAGCTGACGGTTGGCTATGGCATTTCTAACAAATAATCTCAAATGATAGCTGTTGAATCTTATCTAGCAGCTTTAAATCAGCACATAAAGATACAAATAAAAGTACAACAAAAAATAGCGCAGGGAATCAGAATTAAATAAAGAAACAGCGAGGCCACCGCTTGAGATGAACAGTGAGATGCGTTTGAATACACCCCATGAAACAAATTCAGGAAAGCAAGAAACAAAACCTCTCAAAGTTTCACTCTCTCTCTCTCTCTGCTCTCCAGGACAACAGCCGGCGGGTGGAGAATGTGCTGAAGCTGTGGATCATCGAGGCACGTGACCTGCCCACCAAGAAGCGCTACTACTGCGAGCTGTGTCTGGATGACATGCTGTACGCGCGCACCACCAGCAAGCCGCGCACGGACACCGTGTTCTGGGGGGAGCACTTTGAGTTCAACAACCTGCCCACCATACGCAGCCTTCGCTTCCACCTCTACAAGGAGACGGACAAGAAGAGACGCAAGGTACAGTCCAGAGGGTTGGTGTGTGGAATTCGTCACACCCCAGGATTTGTATTTTTTATTGAGAAGTGTATTTGGCATATTATTCCTCTTAATGCCGGCTTTGTATTTTGGCCTTTTTTTGGAAGGGTATTGACGATGCCAAAAGGTTTCTTTACAATGTTGTACAATGTTCATACCACTGTGATTTATTGAATAACTTTTGTATTAACCGGCGACTTTCTTGGTAGGGTTCACACTGTACCAAACAGTTTGCTTACAATGTTGGTACGGTGAATATCAGGGGAGTACATACATATATATATATAAGAAACAACCGTTTTTCTGTAGAAATTGTTTGTTCTAAATGACCACACCCATTTGTGGTATATTCTACACCAACGCTGTGTTGTTCCCACTTCTGTTAAATCGTAGAAACTCCCCTGATCATTTCCTCTCCTCCTCTCCTCTTCTCCCCCAGGAGAAGAGCACCTACCTGGGGCTGGTCAGCATCCCCATCTCCAGCATCACCGGCCGACACTTTGTGGAGCAGTGGTACCCGGTCATCCAGTCCAGCGTGCTGGCCAAGAGCGGCGGCGTGGGCAGCGGGAAGGTGATCAACGCCTCGCTGCGCGTCAAGTCGCGCTACCAGACCATGAGCATCCTGCCCATGGAGCTGTACAAGGAGTTTGCAGAGTACATCACCAACAACTACCGCACGCTGTGCTCCGTGCTGGAGCCACTGCTCAGCGTCAAGAGCAAGGAGGAGGTGGCCTTCGCCCTGGTGCACATCCTGCAGAGCACGGGCAAGACCAAGGTGAGGGGGAGGTCGGAGGTCGAAGCGGGTCATTCGCATGCAGGTGTAGCGCACACCTACATATATATTAATCTTTCCGTCCGTCTGTTTGTTTGTCTATTTTATATGTCTCTGTCTATTTATATATCTGTATCTCTGTCTGTCTCTCTGTCTATCTGTATCCATCTGTCAATCTATCTATCTGTCTGTTTGTATGTCTGTCTGTCTGTCGTTCTGTCTTTCTATATAAATACCTGTCTATATAAATATCTGTCTGTGTCTGTCTGTCAGTCTATATAAATATCTGTCTGTCTGTCTGTCTGTCTGTCTGTCAGTCTTTCGGTTCTGTGCCAATCACATTTGAAAGTTTGTTAGACAACCCTCTCCTTTTTGTTAACAATGTCTTGAAGAGAGTCTTGTATCTTATTCATCCTGTTGTTTGGATGCCATCCCATATACTTCTACGGTACAGACTATACCAGAAAAGGTCAAGTGAGTGACATGAACACCTTCCATCTCCTCACTCCTCCTGCCTCCTTCCTCTCATCTCTCTCCTCCCTCTCCTCACTCCTCCCTCTCTCCTCCTTCCTCTCCCTCTAATCCCCCTCCTCAATCTCCTCACTCCTCACTTCTCCCTCTCTCCCGTCTCTCCTCACTTCTCCCTCCACTTCCTCCGCCCTCTCCTTCCTCTCCCTCCCCCTCTCCTCCTTCTAATCCCTCTCCTCCCTCTCCTCACTCCTCCTTCTCCTCCCTCTAATCCCTTTCCTCCCTCTCTCTTCCATCTCCCTCTCTCCTCCCTCTCTTCAATCCTCCTTCTCTCCTCCCTCTAATCCATCTCCTCCCTCTCTGCTCTCCTCCCTCTCCCTCTTCTCCCTCTCTCCTCCCTAGGAGTTCCTGTCGGACATGGCGATGTGTGAGGTGGACCGATTCATGGACAGGGAGCACCTGATCTTCAGGGAGAACACCCTGGCTACCAAGGCTGTGGAGGAGTACCTGAAGCTGATAGGACACCGATACCTCAAAGACGCTATAGGTAAAGACACACGTGGGGGGGGGGGAGGGGACCAGATGGTGCATGGATCCAACACACACTTGCCTCATCATCTTTATCGTCGTCATCATCATCATCATCATCATCATCATCATCATCATCATCATCATCATCATCATCAATGTCTCCTCCTGTGGGGAAAAGCATTAGGCAGTAAGGTAAAGCGTCTGTTGCTGAATGCATTTCCAGAATTTGCCTTTGGAAAACACTTCCCGAATGCATGTGATGAATGCATTTCCCGAATGTCTTTATGTATTACCTGCATGCAACTGCCTGAATTCACTTTCCAAATGCAGTTCCCAGATGCATATTGTGAATGCGTTTCCTGAATGCAAGTTCTTGAATTTCCTTCCCAAACACACTTCCTGAATGCATTCCCCCCATGCATTCCCTGTATACACTTCCTGAAAACATTTACTGAATCCCTTCAGGGCCATCCAGGACTAGGCCACCACTTCAACAGCCACTCGAGTTTTGCCGGCATGTACTTGGAACATAAGCGGTAGCCCAGAGGCATGTATCGTAAGAAGCCATTACACTTGTTCCATTAGTTTAACACTCTCTTCTGCTAGCAATTTGCGGGAACCAATCTCACATAATTCCCTTGTTCTCGACTTTTAATTAATTGTGTGTATTTGAGTGTAGTTTGTTTATTCCAGAGGAAACAAATTGCCGATATACTTGGACGTCAGGTCCGGTTAATATTGTCAGATGTCCTCAGGTACAGTAGCGGGTTCAGCCGCTGCTGTCCTGTGTGTAAAAAACATACGAATCCACGCAGAGAAGTCCGCTCATTACACATCTTCATTGCGTGTAATGATGATGCTGAAGTTCCATTTAATAAATAGGATTTTGCAGTTCATCAAATATGGTTATGGTCTTGGCCGCTTTATCACCGCTACACCTCATCTCATCCCACGGTGTCCTCGCAGAGAATTGATTTCAAACAGGTGTATTTATTCACTGGGTAACTTCAACCTTTCCCACTGACTGGATGAAAATCCAGTGTGTGCGGTGTCGAGATACCAATCTCATCAACCTTCGACACACACATTTCACGGATTCGGCTCCGAAATATTTCACGGAGATATTAACGTTCTGTATTCGACACGGGAGCTGAATGCATCACAGCCACGTCAACGGCCTGTGTGTGTGTGTGTGTGTGTGTGTGTGTGTGTGGTGTGTCTCTGGCAGGAGATTTCATCCGAGCGCTGTACGAGTCTGAGGAGAACTGCGAGGTGGACCCGATGCGCGTCCCCCCGTCCGTGCTGGCAGACCACCAGGCCAACCTCCGGATGTGCTGCGAGCTGGCTCTCTGCAAGGTCATCAACTCCCTCTGGTCAGTGGCCTGGAGGCCGCCATGTTCTGCATAATCTATGGGTTCTCTATAGCTTCATTTCTCTATTTTCAAATCGGTCGTGACAGTGGGTCACGACCCGCTTGTGTGTCGCAGCAGGGGAACCAGTGGGCCGTGGGTTGGCCACAATTTATTATAATTATGTTTGAAATATATATGCATGCCTATGACCTTTCTGTTTCTTTCGATCATTAGCATGTTTGCAGACTGAAAAGGGGTATACTGTTTTAAACTGTTTAAAAAGCCAATGCAAATGCGCAAAATATTTGGTGAGTTCTGGGCCAAAAGTACCCTTCACAAGTGGGCCGTCGTCACGGCATTCCTAAGTTGAGTCACCCTGGGCTTCTTCTGACCCGGACCACCTCACGGGTCTTCATCCAACCCCTGGTCTCCTGGCTGCAGCATATTTCCGCGGGAGCTGAAGGAGGTGTTTGCGTCGTGGAGAGCGAGGTGCGCTGAGCGCGGCAGGGAGGACCTCGCGGACACCCTCATCAGCTCCTCACTGTTCCTGCGCTTCATGTGTCCCGCCATCATGTCCCCGTCGCTGTTCAACCTCACGCAGGAGTACCCCGCGGAGCGCACCTCCCGCACCCTCACCCTCATCGCCAAGGTCATCCAGAACCTGGCCAACTTCAGCAAGTGAGTGAATCATGCATCCATAGAGACCTTTTTAGATAGTTTTAAATACCGCCGCGGGGGCCCTGTGTACCTGCGGAGGTATTTAAAGTATTAAGAAATTGAAAGAAATTGATTTCAGGCCTTAAAAGGCATTTGAAAAATATTAGTTTTTGTTATTTTTCTGTTAGGAGAGGAAAAATTGTAGAACCTCAAACCAATAAATGTTGAGTAGACCACTGCACTGGGAAGATAATTTCACGCGTGTGCATGATACTTATGTTGTCAGACAAGCAGCACTGCTGGGATAAACTGACAGTTAGCTTGCTAGCTTGTTAGCTAGCTGGTAGCCATGGGGAAATGTAAATACATTGATATCTGGCAGACTGACCCACGATATGATAAATTGGTAAGACCTGTAACAAAAAAAACGCTTTATGAATGCAGTCCCTTGACCTATACGCCTTTGGGCCATGAAATTGGTATTAAATTGTGTTCTAAGTGGTATTTAAAAGGTATTAAAAATACTTCAATGGTTGAAAGCTGCAGCTAGCCTGTACAGAACCCCTAGCCCCTAGCCCCTAGCCCCTAGCCCCTAGCCCCTAGCCCCTAGCCCCTAGCCCCTAATCCTAAAGGCCATTTCACACCAAATCTCAAGCATGCAGCCGCTTTCATCCACTTTCACTCCATTCCCGTGTTAATCAATGACTTCCACACCGCAGGCGGAGCTGGAGAGTCTTGCGTAGCAGAGCGGGGGGTTTTCGGCATGGGGTCTATTTATTTCGCCTCCCGCTGGCGTCTTTTGACACATTTTCTTGTTAGCTGATCAATTTAAATGGCCTGGATGGCGAGTACGTGTGGGATGAAATATGGCTCCGGATACAAAAAAGTTAAAATGATTTTCTATGCTTAAGAAATGCTGTGTTCGGGCCTTAACCCTTTATGGCAATCAATTGTTAATTAATTGTATAACTTGTCAATGATTCTCAATCTCGAGCTTGTTTTACATGTTGAAGTACAAATTAAAGTGAACAGCAGGGCCTCACAATTTCCATTGATGTGTCATGAATGAACTGAAACTCTATTCTGCAACAAAGGCGTTAATCTTTTTTGTACCTTTTTTAGCCCAAGGATATACGATCACATGCTGTGTAGACATGGCTTCCCACACTCCCACAGCATCACTTCATTGTCAACGCTATTCTTTCCCCCCCCCCCACCCCCTCCCCACCCCCCCACCCCACCCCCTCCCCAATTCCCCACCCCACCCCAATACCGCCCAGGTTTGGACCCAAGGAGGAGTACCTGTACTTCATGAACGAGTTCCTTGAGATGGAGTGGGGCTCCATGCAGCAGTTCCTCTACGAGATCTCCAACATGGAGGCGGGGGGCAACGCCGGGGGCTTCGAGGGCTACATTGACCTGGGACGCGAGCTGTCCGTGCTGCACAGCCTGCTGTGGGAAGTCATGGGTCAACTCAGCAAGGTGACTCTTGGGAGAATGTACATTTGGGTTGACGTTTGAGCCGTTGAGACTGGGAGGTTAAGGCTGAGAACAATCAAAAGCATGCGATGGAGTAACTACATCAATTCTGCTTTTGTTCTTTTCCAAGAGCTGCATGACTTTGTGTATAAAACCCACTGTATAATGCAGATTACATTACATTACAGATTGGTGGTAGTGCGAAAACATTCACTTTTAGGAAAATACATTTCGTGGACTCTTTAATCTGAAATGGCGCAGAGTGAGGCTGAGAACAGATAAAGTCTGTGTGATATTGTTGCTTCTTGTACCCGAAATAACCAATGGTGGTTATTGTTCTTCATGATAAGCCTTGATTATAACATTGTGAGAGATAGAAAGAGGATGCTAAGAGAACGCGAGAGAAAAAGAGAGAGAGAGAGCGCGAGAGAGCTCTGAAATGTTTCACCTAAGTAATATCACTGTTGCTGTGCTACTGCAGTGATATTGACATTTCAGTACAGGTAAAGCAAGGACACATCCCGAATGAATCTGAATCATTTTAGTAGTGCTCTTTGTTGCATTTCAGTGGTGGCAAAAAGGCCGGAATTATCCCAAATGATTTTCAACTAGTGTGAACCCTCTCCTCTTCTCCCAAAAACCCCCACATTTTCAAATAACAACCAGAAAAAAAGCTAACAACGCATTAACATTAACATGCCGGAATGAATTACCTTGACTCAAATTCACTTTTAACTTCCCCACCCACCCGTCACCAGGATGCTATCCTTAAGCTGGGACCTCTGCCTCGCCTGCTGAACGACATCAGCGTGGCTCTGAGGAACCCCCAGCTTCACATGTCGGCCAATCACCAGCCAGACACCCAGAAGGACCGCCTCTTCTCCAGACCCTCCTTCAGCCGCATGATGTCCTCGGACTTCCAGAACCTCATGATGCGAGACTTGAACAGGTACAACTGTTTGCCTTTACCTTTAGTCCCATCCGAAAGGTTCTGGGTTCAAACCCAGATGGTGTACCTGTGAGGCCGTCCTTGAGCTGGGAATTTTTGTATTGAAAATTACCCGTTTTGTTTAAAGGTTAAGTTGATGAAATAATGTGATTGGCCTGTAAATTACATTGTGATTGCCGAGCTCAACCGGATTGTGACCTTGATGGACAAGTGCCTTAATTAACACCTCCAATTTCAAATGACAAAAAATTAGCCCAAGATTATGAAACCTGGAATCCCAGGCACACAAAACAAGCCAGGTTGAAGAAACAGAATAACATTTTTAACAGAATTATAGGGTATCCTCCATTTCTTAAAAATATAAACTATCCTATGCCTACCATTGTAATTATACTAGATGATATAACTTTGTTATCATTGACACAATTTATTGCAGTTAGCATTAAGAGTTCACTAGCTAGCATTAACAATCACTATGAATCACTAACATTTATGGTCCACATTATCATTTCGTTTTCACTATCTAGCATTATCATTTAGGATTAACATCATTTAGCCTTTCCGTTAGCATTTAGCAGGAACATTTTGCATTAAAATGATAATTTAGCGTTGACATTAACATTATCTTTTAGCATCAACTTTATCATTTAGCATCTACATTATCATTGAGCATTAGCAGTATAATTTAGCATTACCATTATAATTTAGCATTAACCTTATCATTTAGCATTCACATTAGCAATATCATTAAACATGAATATTATCATTTAGCATTTCCACTATATTTGAGCATTCCCACTATCATACAGCGTTAACAGTTTAATAATGCAGTAACGTTATCATTCAGCATTAACGTCATCATTCAGCGCAACACCTCATGCTTCCCCCGCAGCTCCATAGACATCTCCCGCCTGCCCTCCCCCACCACGGGGCTGTCAGCCGTGGAGGCGCTCTCCTCCCACCTGAACATGAGGCGCCACGCCGAGAGGGACCTCCGCTCCAACTCCAGGGAGGTGTTCTACGTCACGCGGCCACCCCTGGCCCGCTCCAGCCCTGCCTACTGCACCAGCAGCTCAGACATCACCGAGCCTGACCCAAAGGTAGCCTGAACTGCACCCTACCCACCCCGTCATCACCCCACCCACCCCGTCATCACCTGGAGGTTACGGGGATGTGAACTCATGATGGTTTTTGTTGTATTTTTTAAAATATCAAATTCAACTCGAAGAAAGATATATAGCAATAAAGGGGATTTTGTCCTGTTCATAGTTTATGTATTTAATTTGTCTTTCATGAAGTTGATAGGCTACTGTGGATGTTTAGTTTTATATAATGTTTTATTAAGGAACATTACATATATATATTAGTTATTGCTTAATTTACCCAAAAAATTTCAGTGTTGCATCTTGAACATGAAGAAGAAAACATTTTGATGTATATTTTCCCTAACAGTACAACATTACAACATGACAACGTACAAAGTCGGTACAAAAATGTATACATTTTCCTGAACACTCAAAAATACTGCAAACCGCAGCGAGATGCAAAACATGGCCGGCCGATGATGCCTGACTCCTCCTGTGTCTTCTCTCCAAGGTCCACAGCGTGAACAAAAGCGTGTCCATGATGGACCTGCAGGACTCGCGCATGAACAGCATCTCCAACCTCAACTCCGTGGGGGAGATGCTCACCTCGTCCCAGGCCTCCATCGCCGGCCTGGGCCACAGCTTCGGGAACCTGGGTGGAGGAGGGGGTCCGCTCCGCATGGGGGGCGGCGGCGGGAGTTCTGGCGGGTCCGGCCTGCGTCTCGGCCAGATGGGCCACATCGGCGGTCCCACCGAGTCGCTCTCCCAGCAGCAGCAGGCGGCCGCCGCCGCCATGCACTACCCCCTCTCCTTCCAGAACCCCCTGTTCCATCTGGCGTCGCAGAACTCCCCGGCCCACCCCCACCCCCACCCCCACACACACGCCCACCCCCACCCCCACCCCCACCCTCACGGCCAGGCGCAGCATGCGCCGCCCCCGGTTCTGCTCGCCCCCGAGCCGGAGAACGGACACCTGGACTACGGCCCGTCGGCCGCGGCCGCCTTCGGGAACAGTGTGTTCTCCCGCAGCGAGGATCTGTCGGCGCTGCGGTCGCAGACCAGCCTGGTGCAGCCCAGCATCGTCCACTCGCACAGCTACAGCGACGACTTCACCCGCCAGAACCAGGGCCAGGGCCAGAGCCTCGGGCAGAACGACTTCGCCTGGCGCCAGCTGTCCCTGCAGGTCCAGGTACGTCCGGGGGAGCGGGTGGAGGGGGAGGTGGGGTGTCTGTGGAGGGGGAGGTGGGGTGCCTGTGGAGGGGGAGGTGGGGTGTCTGTGGAGGGGGAGATGGGGTGTCTGTGGAGGGGGAGGTGGGGTGTCTGTGGAGGGGGAGGTGGGGTGTCTGTGGAGGGGGAGGTGGGGTGCCTGTGGAGGGGGAGATGGGGTGCCTGTGGAGGGGGAGATGGGGTGCCTGTGGAGGGGGAGATGGGGTGCCTGTGGAGGGGGAGATGGGGTGCCTGTGGAGGGGGAGGCGGGGTGTCTGTGGAGTGGGCAATGATCACAGACAATAATGTATTATAAAATAACATTGAGCTAAGTGGTATTCAGCACTATCCCAGCCCCCTTTTTCATGCAATACCAGCATAATGTCAAATTTCTTCATCTCAACCCTTTTACAAACAATTGTGTAAAATTAACTTTTTATTTTGTGCTGGAAAAATAAAGAGCCTACCCTAGAGAGTAGTGTGTATACAGTGTATTTCACTAGCTGGTATTTTACCAGCTAGTCAAACACACTGGTAAAATAGGCTGTACTTGTTTCCCTCATCTAGAATTTTCCATTTCCCATAAACACATAAGGACACCTAAGGTTTTGACACAGCAGCCCAATATCATTTTCATATTAGCTTGCTTGTGCATCGTTATTTCACCCAAACAGTCGGGCAGTTTTGGATTGTCCATTTCCTCCTCCAGCCCACGATTCTTTTCACACATTCAGGTCTTTGTTTTGTCAGATGATGTTCCAATTTGCCTGCACAGAAGTGTGACCAATCTGTACATAAATAGGCGAGTCATGGCGTTTCAAAGCTTGTTCGTTAGTTATGCCTTTTTTTTTTTGCACCTTTCTCGTCCCACACTTATATCTCGTACTGCTCTTACGCAGTCATTACCCTGTCGAATCAAGTCCATGGATGTTTGTATGTCTTGTTCTGATCACTGCTTTTAGATTTGAAAATAACATACTAACTAAATAGTTTGAATGTTAGGGCAATGATGAATATTTTTAAGTTCAAGCTCACTTTTTAATTAAAGGGAGGGTAGGCCATTTATTTTAGGAGTATTTCTTTCCTATTTGTTGAAATTCTCTTTACATCACTTGACATCTCGACCTACCCGGCTGCCTGCCCGCACTCTCCCCGGGCACTCATTGCGCATGACCGGAGTCTTCCACAAGGCTAGGCGGACCTATTGCTAAAGCTAGCGAGCTAGTCATGTGTTTTGGGGGAGTGGCTTTGGAGGGAGGCCTGAAGGGAGGGGCGTTTTTTTTGGGGTTTAATCATTTCAAAATCTTGCTCACTCTGGCTGGTTCCTCAAAATTGCCTACCCTATCTTTAATTACTTAGAGGATTGATGTCATCATAGTACATTGATGAATGGGTGTATTTCGATTCATTTGTGTAACAGAGCTTTGTTGTCGTTTGTAAAGCTGCTATTCCTTTCTCTCTGCCAGGAGTCTCTGCAGCAGCAGATGATGATGGGCATGGCCCCCCAGACCTCCACGGGCACGGGCACCCCCGGCTCCCTGGCCACGCCCCCCACCACCGTGCACCACGTCCGCCAGTCATCCATGGCCGGCGTCGGGCCGGCGCCGGCCCAGCACCTGCGCTCGCAGCGCTCTGTCAACACGGCCACGCCCCCCAGGGCCCGCCCCCAGAGCAGGAACCTCCTCCTGGAGTCCCCCGACACCAGCTTCGCCGGCATGCCCCGCCAGCCCATGCCCCGCCCGCTGCAGACACAGCCGTCGCAGCAGCAACCGCAGCCGCTACAACCGTCGCCACAACAACAACAACAGTCGCATCATCAACAGCATCAACAACATCAACTGCAACAACAACAACAACAGCAACAACATCAACAGCAACAACATCAACAGCAACAGCTTCAGCAGCAACAACTTCAACAGCAACAGCATCAACAGCATCAACTTCAACAACAACAGCAACAACAACAACAACAACAACAACAACAACAACAGCAGCAGCAACAACAGCAGCAGCAGCAACAACAGCAGCAGCAGCAACAACAGCAGCAGCAGCAACAGGAGTCACAGATTCCAGCGACGGACAGCCCAGCTCCGGGGCTGCCGTACCAGACCAGCTCGGTCAGGGAGAACCAGGGGGCAGGTCCTGGGGCAGGGGCAGGGGCCGGGGAGGAGTCTAAGGACACGCCCACCAAGAACAGCAAGAAGACCCCCCCTTCGCAGCTCCAGCCGCCCCAACCACACCTGCTCAAGCCGGTGGTCGGCAAACAGGTGAGCTACACACACACACCTGCTCTAGCCAGAAGTAGGAGTAATTGATTGATTCATTGACTAATGGATGGATGGGTTATTGATGGAGTTATTGATTGACTGACTGACACACTGACTCATTGAAAGAAAGAAAGAATTAAAGAATGAGCAAAAGAAAGTAAGTCATTAATAAAGAAATAAAGGGTAACACTTTACAATAAGGGTACATTAATCATCCATTAACTAACCATTTATTAACAGTAGTTAATGCCGTAATAAGTATTAACTAACAGTTAATTAACAGTAAACTAATGGTCTAGTAATTATTTACTAGTTTATTTACATGTTTACTAATGGTGTTCATGCCTACGTTACACTAAGGTATCCATTTGATATTATTTAACAGGGTGAGGCTCCTAACCCTAAACCACTAACCCTTACCCCAACCTAAAACCTAACCCAGTCCCCTGTGCTAATTATATATAATAATGCTTATTACTGCATTGACTAATGATAATTAATGGTTCATTTATGTGCCCTAAAGTGTTGCCAAATCAAGAAATAAAGAAAGGGAGAGAATGATTAGTAAAACGTTTATGCTATCATGCTAAATGTTTTCTAGCTGACTGACTAATTGATTGACAAAAAGAAATGAGGATAGTTTGATTGGAAATAGAGACGAGATAAAGATCAACTTAAATAATGACTTGGTAAAGAATGTATCTGTGCTATTGTGTGAAAGGGTTTCTCTCATGCATACAAATTTGAGGATAATCAAGCACATTTGAAATGCATAAATATTTGAGACCCTTTGTGGCACGGAAATGCCTGCAAGCAACTGGGGAGGTTGAAGAGGCGGTAGTGATGGAAAACGGTGTATGATTTGTTCCCTTGTAGTTCATTAGCGCAAGGACTTAGTGACGTGGCTTGCTACAGGGCTATTGCTGGGCTCTATGTGTAGTCTTTCGGTCGTTTGGTTGGTTTTCTATTAGTAGCAGAGAACCTGATAGTTTAAGCTTCCTTTATTAATGTTAGATGTAAAATCGTAAGCTGCAAAATACTATGCTACAATCGCACTGATGTGCTGTTGTAGCACGTGAACATAGTCTTGAGCTCAACCCCCCAAAAAATGTGTGATTCATTCTGTTGTTATCGACCAGCTGGCCATTGATGAAATGATGATGATGACTGTATCATTCAGTTACCCACAAAAAGCATATTTTTTGCATTGAGAAGACAGTTGGTATGCCTACCGGTGTTTCTTTTCCCCATTTTAAAGCAAACAACAATAATAACAACAATAAAAACAAGAGACAAAAGATAAAATGGACTTTAATACATTTCCTCGACAACATATAAAAAAGAACTAACCATTGTTAAATTGATAAAAAAAACAACCACACATAAACAAATATCCTTGACCTGACCCCGAGCGTCGGCCATCTTCTTTCCCCAGGCGTCCCCGTCGACCCTGGCCACGCCCGGCCTCAACGAGCGGACGGTGGCCTGGGTGTCCAACATGCCACACCTCTCGGCGGATATCGAGAGCCTGCGACCCGACCGCGAGAACCAGCTCAAGGAATACTCCAAGAGCATGGATGAGTCACGGCTAGAAAGGGTACCAAAATCGTCGGTTCTGTTTTTAAGTTTTCTTTTCTCCCCGCCCCCTCGCTCCCAAGTATACGCTAGCTGCCTGAGAAATGAGGCTTAGAAATGTGTCTTATTTAGAAGTCGCTTTGGACTCCGAAGACAATGATTTGTTTTGTATGAATAATTATATTTAAATGAAAGCGACAACCCACGCTTTGGGTCTGGATGACTTTGGGTTTATTTGTGCGATTGTGTCGGTGTGTGTGTGTGTGTGTGTGTGTATGTCTCTATTGGGTTGTGTGTGTGTTTGTGTGTGTCTGCGTGTCTATTTATGTTTGTGTGTATTATTTCTGTGTGGGAAACTTTTTGCCAATCCAAAAGTTATAGTTATTTCTACTACCTTTAAGTCTTCATAGAACTAGATTGCCAAAGACGTGTGACATTTTGGTCCAGTGTTGAAATTCTCCACTGAGGCGAAGCATTGTGTTTCTAATCTTGTTTGGTAACTAATGGAAGTGAAAGGGTAACCGCAGAACAGGTTAAATTCAAATCGAATAAGGCAGGCATGAAGTGAAGTAGGCCTACGCTTTGTTTTAAATTGTACTTTCACTTTCAATACCTTATTGTCCACTGTTATTGGCAATTAACATTTAAAGGTGAGAAAGTTGCACACATTATGTACGCCAAAGGTTATAATGGTATCCCATCGCAATTCTTTGTCCACACAATCTCTAACAACACTGACATTTACCTCTACCTCTCTCTGTCTCTCTCTTTCTTTATTTTTCTCTCTCTTTTGCAAACTCTTAATTTACATTGCCAAAGTGGGTGAAAAGTTAAATAAGATCTTATAAAAAATAGTAATAACTAAAATACAATACGATACACGAATACCTACAAATGTAAATGAAGATACAATGGTTAGAAATAGAAGCCTTTGGTCATTTGGAAAACTATAGTGCCGAGGATATTCATTAGGCTGTTTATCCTCAACGGACACCCTTTCCCCATGGCCCTATTCACCTAGCGGCCATCTTGGCTCCATCCTGGTCCTAAACGCTAGCCTCACCCAGCTAGTGCTTCTTAGAACCAAGATGGCTGCTAGGAGATTTACAAAGTCCCCATAAACCCCCTCTTGTCTCTCTCTCTCTCTCTCTCTCTCTCTCTCTCTCTCTCTCTCTCCTCCTTCCCCTTCTCCTCCTCCTCCTCCTTCTCCTGCTCCTCCTCCTCCTCCTCCTCCTCCTCCTCCTCCTCCTCCTCCTCCTCCTCCTCCTCTTCATCCTCCAGGCGCGGGAGTACGAGGAGGAGATCTACTCCCTGAAGGAGCGTCTGAAGATGTCCCACCGCAAGCTGGAGGAGTACGAGCAGCGGCTGGTGTCCCAGGAGCAGACCACCAGCAAGATCCTGCAGCAGTACCAGAGCCGGCTGGACGACAGCGAGCGGCGTCTCAAGCAGCAGCAGGTGGAGAAGGACAGCCAGCTCAAGGGCATCATCAACAGGTATCACACACACACACACGCACGCACGCACACACGCACACACGCACGCACACACGCACACGCACACATACACACACACACACATACATACATACTGTACATACATACATACAAACTCTGACATTTACCTCTAACTCTCTTTCTCTCTCTTTGGCGTATTGTATTTATATCCTCCTTTACGTCTGCTGTTCATACTTTTTATGATATTCAATTATTTAGCTTGATGTTTTTAACCAAAGAAATCGTACACACGTTTGTTGGGATTTTTGATTGAAGGGGAACCGTCACAATCGGTTATTTTCTAATACAAGAGAGTACTGCTGCATAACGTTTGTTGTGGAAGATTCGTGATATGCAACGTCAATTCCAATCCAGGGAAAATCATCGACATCAGTGGTCCTGCTCAGACCAAAGAAAACATGAAATCACTGGGCCAATGGCATCAATGGTCCAACTTTTCACTTTTTTATTCCGCAGAAAAAGAGTTAAAATAGATTAGATAAGATAGACTTTATCATCCCGAATGATTTGTCTTGGACACTTTTCAAGTGTAACCCAACACTATGAGACGCAACAATATGTAACGTAACAGTAGGTAACACAATGAAACAGTTGATGTAGCGTTCTTTTGTCACGTGTATGAAGCAGAACTCTCTTAAACTAGAAATGAGACGAGCATGGTGGTTCCCCTTCAACACAGGTAGGGGCTAATCTTAGCTAATTAGCTAATCTTGCTCAATGATTTATACAGGTACACTGTGGACATTCATTAGAGTCCGAGACCTCAATGGAAAAATTGCTACTTGTGCTCCACTGTTACACAAAAAACGATGTCCTCTTGTTGTGTTATCCATTTTTTCAAATGTTTTGTTATTGCAGTGCTTCCCAAACTTGGGTCGGGACCCCTGATATACATATGGGGTCTCATGGGGAGATGGCTGACTTATAAGATATTCATATTTGACACTTTTAATAAAAAAACATAATAAAAATCTTTGAAAGGTCTCATAAGGACTCCTGTTGAATATATATGCGGACTGACTGCCTAATGAATCGTAGCCGTGAGCAAACTACTGCTAATCACTTAGTGTGGTGCAATGTGCATACGTTCACTGGCCCACTTTGGTATTATGGGCATGTGTTGATTGGGTTGAAACAATGTTCACAGATGCACAAAAAGTTGGGGGTCGCCTCAAATGGGGTCAAAGGCCAAACAAGGTTGGGACGTGCTGCGTAACGGTCGTACGATGTCATCGTTGTCTTATGTTATTGTTAATTGTCGTATCTTATGTTATTAGATGAAAACTTCTGTAGAACAGAACAGAAAGATTGAGTTGGACTTGATTTTGATCTAGAGATGTGTGATATTAGTGAAATGTCTAATGTAAATTAATTATATTCACATACGTTCACCATGTATCTAACTTAAGCGATTGAAGACCAGTGATGAGTTAAATATGCGTTAAATACTTTAACTACGACCCGTTTCTGTCTGTGCGAGGGTAAGCTAGGCTAGTGGTTTGATGAAATGTGAACCTATCTATGTCCTAGACAGTTCAGTTTTGGGGGAAGACTGTCAGGACAGCTGTAAAGGGAATGTAGCCAGAAGTAAGTAAAAACAAAAAAAGATTTAAATTTTAAAATTATTGAAAGCAAAAATGTCCCCCTGTGGTAAAACAGCATCTGGCTTCATGCTGGTATGTGTTTGTTTCCTCTTTCCCCTCTATATTTAGACTCATGGCTGTGGAAGACGAGCTGAGAGTGGGAGCGATTCCTGATATCAAGTCTCGAATCCTCACCGACCAGGTTTGTTGTGCTGCGTGCATGAGAGGCTGGGTCCCCAAAACATCGTAGGCCTCTTCTCTTTAGGGCTCAGAGTTTAGTTGTTGCTCCCTCGCGACAAAGGCTGTTTTGTAGTGTACACTTTTTCTGATTTCCTTCAAAACGACATCTCATGAAAAATAAATAAATTAGGAAAGATTGAATCCATTGGTAGCAATGACAAGTGCTAAAGGATGAGTGGGCTGTGTCTATCATACCACACACTAACACACACACACTCGTTGACTCAACTAGTTGACCTACATATACTTTTACTTTGAAATGGCCAGCTGTTGTTAGTTTCAAAGTAAAAGCGTGTGTAGTTCATTAACCTTTTTTTCTGAGGTATATATATATGTGTGTATATATATATATGTGTGTATATATATGTGTATATATATATATGTGTATATATATATATATATATATATATGTATGTAGTTATTTTTCTACAATTATAGAAAACTGACGGGGGAAAGAAACAGCTGAGTCATCCAACTGCCACGATACAGTAAACCTCCAGAATCTTTAGGAAACCCTGGTTCTGCTGAGACCGGGCTAGTGGGTGAAGGATATGACGCATGTGTCTTATGACACTAGACGCTCTCTCTTTCTAAATCTCTGTATAATGGAGGAGTCGTGTGAAGCCGCTGACAATTGCCTCCAGCGTTTACTGCCTTTGATTATTCTCCTGTCCCCGCATTCAGATTGTTGTTTTATTATCATTTAGTTATTTTTGCAGAAAAGCTGTTGCCAAAAGGCAAATTCTACACTTAAATAGTCACTAAATCATTCAGTTGAAAGAAGGAGTTGGAAGCAACACATCCTCTCTAACTATATATTTGTATGTGTTGTGTGCATCATGTGTGACAAGTTGAAGAACTATGACAGTGCATTCATTCATGTTCTTGATTTCCAGAACATACTTTATACTGTCTAATACATAAATATAAGTATATATATATATATATATATATATATATATATAACTACTTTAGTGGAGTATTGTCCAGGTTTTGACATCTATTTGTGTTCTGTCTGATTATATTGATACGGCTATTAAATGTAAGTGATATTAGTGTAATGCTACAGACCCTAGGTTTTATTACATGTCTCCCTCAAAGCTACTTAGAATAAAGTTGATACTTCAGTCGTTTCTACTGCCAACAGGAATTAGCCTGTTGGCAGTGTAGTTCTTTGGTTCATGGTCTTTTCCGAGAAATGCTTTATTAAGGAGTACTTTAATGCAAGATAATTACTTTACTTTATTACTTTATTACTTATCTCAGTTTATTTCAAACTAACTAAATAGATAAATATACATGATATCTAGAATATACAATAGGTATATTTTATGTTTAGATTATATTAAATAATAAATACAATATGTATGAAACAGGATTATTGTAATAATTGTATTTTCTCTCTTCTCCTCAGCTTGTCAACCAGAACTATGGATCCTGACTTACGGACGTCTGAGACTCTTCTCTCCTTCTCGTCTTCATTTTATACTCAATATTATTATAATTTATTCATCATTTATCCTTTTGCCACAACACCTGCTCGGATTCCAACCTGCTGAACATAACCCATCAAAGAACTGGGGTGGTTGCCGGGAAACAACAGCAGGAAATGACAAAGTTGACAACACCCAACATAATGTAGAAACCTTTGCACAATTATACAAAGAATTGCCTGTACCAGAATTTGACAATCAGTTTTAGTGTGAGCAGCGATGTGTGTTAACACATCTGTCCGCACCAGTCCACCTAACGATAAACCAGTGCCGTATGGACCGGCGGACCTGATTACCGATAACCGAACAATACAAAACAATCTGTGAAATATCGGGGGATTAAAGGGACATTGTTTTTTTTGTTTTGTTTTTTACTTTTTGACAGAACACTTGGTCTGAGGAGGAAGATAAAGACCTATTTTCCTCCCCACTCCCGCCCAAACACTGCATGGTCACCGCAACAGGTACGCCGTTAAACAACCATCTGTGTACTTCTGCTGTCGTCCGAACGAAGAGCTCTGCTAGAATGTGGAAAAAATATAAATTTCAATCGTATTCTTTATAAATACATCTGTTGAGGGGAAATAACGTATTTTACTTTAGCCTTTTGAGTTATTAAATGATTATTGTAATATGTAGATGATATATTTTAACAGATGACATGTTTACTAATGAGTACCATTATTTCTGTTGATTACAGTGTTCAGATTTTAATGAGGTTTTTGGACAGACTCCATTTACTTACTTAAGTACTGCTTCAATTATAGCCAAACTTAACTCCTTAGTCTACATGCATATACAGAGGTTTCTTGAAACTACTGGATATATATGTATACACCTGTACTTCTGAATGTACAGGTGTATACAATTGTTTAATTCAAGAAAAATAACAACGTTCAGTTTCCAACTCTTCTATAATGCACTATATTCTTATCTGGCACTAGTAATGCATTCTTTTTCGTTTTACTCAATTTATTAGATAGACAATTCTTCATTAAACCACTTGACTTGTGATGCACAGATGTTACTACAGTTATACATTTTAAATAACAGCAGTGTTTACAAATAATTTATCAAGACAAGAAAAAGACTTGAATACATACAATATACATACAGCAAACATAATGAAATGTATACATGTATTATATATATAGTTAGCTTGTAAAATAATAATATTATTATAATTAACTAATTATTTGAATAATGGAATTTTATTTTGGAAGCTGAAGATCCTCAGGAAGTGTCAGAAACTGAGAGCACCTTTGGTCCTTTGTCTAAGGGGTGACGAGTCGAGCCCTGATTCAGCATCTCGTGTGTTTCCACTTGAACTGAGAACTAATAGCTACGGGCCAAACCTAGCAAAGCACTTAAAGCTATGACTAAAATCATTAAAATCATAAAGTTACAACCACGAGGCCGAATTTATATCCTGACATTTTTAAGTAGGCATCTCCTTGCCATTTGTGTAATATATATTTTGTATTGATCCTTTTGTTTGTCGTTATAGCTATGATTTACTTTTGCTTTTGATGACTCATCTCTTTGCTGCATTGTATAAAAGCAGATTATTATTATTATTATTATTATCATCATACAGAACAGTATTTTAGCCAGTAGTTAGTTACTTTAATGTTCTCTTCTAAATATAGATGTGCAACACTTCTGCATGTGCTTCATAGATGTACGGAAGAGCAAAAACTGAACTGTATCGCGCGTCACTCCTCCTTCTAGCAAACGAGAGGGCTGGCGCAACAAACTGATTCAGTATTTACATATTATATAAAAATTTAACATTGATTTTTCTTTTTAATCTAACCTGGTGACTCTTCGGTTTTTGCGAGAGACTGTACATTCTGCCTTTTAAAATATATGAATATAACGTGATATTAACAGAGACGTAAAGATTGTGTGGAAGGGAAAGACAACTATAGCACAACAAGGGGGATTACATAGGGTAAAATCTTCAAGACGTGTGTAAAGGAGTTGACTGCCTTATAGTTTGGTGCCACATGGCCATGATCGCCAATATACAAAAGAAAAAGCGACTTTGTATATTGTATGTCTTTTTTATAGTAAGGTGCGAAATACATAAGCAGTGTGTGTTACCTGGCTTTGTATGTAGGCTTGAGTAATTTATATTTCAGATTGCATTATTGATATTACTAATCCTGACCATCTGCCTTTACAAAGCCAAATATAAATTATACAGATTATATTCATGGTACTGGGAAAACAAAGCCTTCGAATAACAAAAAGGCCTACACATTTACAAATAGAAATGTATTTCAGATACACTGCAAAGACAAGGGTCTTTTGGCATGGTAAATTCACGGTAACTTTATTTGTTTCAAAGCTTCTCCTTGCTGCCATCCTTGAAACAATAATGGAGCAGAATCCGTGAATGTAATTATGGGATGGCAGCCATACATGAACCACATTTACATATACAGTAAAAGATTTATCCAAGATGGGGGTAAACATAGTACATTGCTTACCAAACATCCAGGCATTTATATAGCATTGGATTGCCACAACAGTTTTTGGTTATTTGTGGAGTGTATTGCAATAAAGCATATTACAATTGTTTGAAAAACAATACTTTAATGCCCTGAGCAGGGAAAAGATGGAGTATCTGATGAATCTATCATGGTTCAACTGTCCTGTGTGGATATGTTGAATCTGCAGTAGTGCCGCATAATACCTCTCAAATTGTGCCCTCGTCGACTTTTTTTCTCTTGGGTTATTTTTAGAATATTCCTGACTTTGATATACTCTCTGCCAATCCCTGCGGGACGACCGGATTCTAATTGGCCGAAAAGGATCCACTATTTTTCTTTTTAATTGAATGGATGACAGGAAGATGGTGAGCTAATCTTGTATTGTCAGGATTTAGCTGTAAGCAGAACACAAAGGTTGATTAACCTTGTGAGCTTGCTGACTCACTGCTCCCTTTGGTACTTGAAACCCTCCATTTTCAGTAGTTTATGGTTTTTCATGGTTTTCCTGTTCCTATTTTAGCTAGATTTGTGACATGTGAACTGTACATCTCAACCGAATGACATTTAGTTTGACCAAATTAAAGAAATGAAAACATGAAATACCATGAATGCATTGTGGATAACTAAGACAGTTTTGGACAGTTTCATTTGAAGATGAACTACTTTTCATTTCAAAATGGTGACGTGGGCAGCTAATTGAGCTACGGCGTCACAAGCTACAGTAGGTGGTGGTTGGGAACTTAAGTTAAGGCCTACTGGATGTTAAACCTTAAAAGGACTTAATGTTTTCCTTTTTTTAAATAAGCCATGCCCCCCCCCCCCCTTTGAACTAAGCCATATTCTCGATTCCCCCCCCCCCTCCCAAAAACTGATGTGTTGTATGGTGAATGTTATGTAGTCGTTGGTAGCTTATTTCACAATGATAACTATCGTAGGTATTATTCATGCTTCATATTATTACTAGTGTAAGTATATATGATTGATATGGTTTGTTATGTTTTGAGTAAAGAGAATGTATTCATTTTCTCCTGTGACATTCATTTACCCCGTGATTTCAGTAAATTAATAAATCCATAAAGTATTTCAAACTTCTGTATATGAGTGGTTTTATTTCTTCTTTTAATTGACTAGCACACATTCATTTAGCATAAATCATTTAAACATTTATTCAACTGGATGGAAAAACATGAACATCTTTAAACAACAAAGGAGAAACTGTATACTTCTAAACAATTCTCTGGAGACTTATTTTCAAACATAGTATGCACCACGCTCTATTAACATGCATATCTGTATTATGAATAATTCACAGATCTTATCATCACTTATAGACATAAAAATAAGTTGAGTAATAAAGTGAAGAAAAAGGAGAAAGTCAGTTGACAATGTTATCGCGTAGGCCTAGATAAGCGATTTTCTGGCATTAAATCTTTGGGTTTCATGATACATTTAGTTGGTGCGAGGTTTGATATTTACACTTGTGTATTTACAATATTAATGGGAAGAAAAACAAGAAGAAACTGAAATAACCAAAATGGCAATTATGTTTGTTACAGACCCAAAGAGCTTAAATGAATGTTATGCGCTCCCATTACATGATTTAACACTAGGCTTGTTTAAGTCTTAATTGGTCTTAAAGTCTTAATTTAGCTTAATTGATCACATTATTCATCCAACGTTAACACGACTTTTTTGTTAATCATGCTTATTCCAATGAGTTACGTTAAATGAACACTAGATGGAGACAGAAAAATGCAGTACCTTGAACAAAATCCCAATTTTGCCTATAATTATTATAAGCTAAAAACGATATGGTATTACTGGAAATACATTCATTAAATATACAGTAATGTCTTCAAGATTACGTAATGCATAGAATAGAGAGAAGAGAGGAGCTGTTTATTCATTTTGCAAGCATTTAGCAGACATTAAAGAATATCAAAGTAACTTACAGGAGAGATGTGTTAAATCAAATTGAATATATAATAACAAGTCTACATTTTCTAACAATGCACCATTTTAAACAAATCTCACACGACCCAAAAAAGCTTTCTTGACACAAAAAAACACCTTAAAAACAAAGCGCAAAACATTTAACCGCTGTTTACGGACGGTTCAACGCTTTTCCAAAAATCCACCGCAGCAACAGCTGGTTGGTTTCTTACTGGGTGGAGACGACAGTGTAGGAGGGCGGCGCGTCTCTCCTCGTATCCGATTGGACCATCTGGCTGTACATCGTGTTGAGGGGGATGGCCCGTTGTCGGGCCGGCCCCGGCCCGTCGCCAGCGTTGATGCGGTGCAGGTACACCTTGGACGCCACGGCCAGGCTGCACTTGAGCAGCAGGGTGTGCAGGGCCGCGCGGTACTCTCGGCGCATCAGGCAGTAGATCACTGGGTTGAAGCAGCTGCTGGTGAATGCCAGGCAGTTGGCCAGGGGGAAGAAGTAGGTATGCGCCAGATAGAAGGACGGGCTGATGTCCACGATGTCCAGCTGGATCAGCACCCCCCACAGCGTCAGCAGGTTGTAGGGGAACCAGCAGGCGCAGAAGGACAGCACCACCACCGCCACCGACTTGGAGACGTGGGACTTGCGTCCTGGGTTCATGCCCTTCATCTTGTGGCGGCACAGGAAGCGCAGCAGCAGCAGGTAGGAGAGGACGATGATGCCGTAGGGCAGCAGGAAGCCCAGCACCACCCGCAGCAGGTGGTTGATCCCCAGCCACGCCGTGCCATCCGGGAAGCGGAACAGGCACACGGTGTCGTTGCCCACGCCCACGTTGATGAGGTCGGCGAAAATGGCGCGCGGCGCTGCCGTGACCAGCGCCCCCGCCCAGATCGTCGCCGCGGCGACCCGGGAGCAGCAGAAGCCGTGGTGCCACAGAGCGGCGGTGGGTCTGAGCGCCGTGGCCACGGAGCAGTAGCGCGTCAGGCTCATGGCGGTCAGGAAGAAGCAGCTGGCGTACACGTTGAGGCACGTGAGCAGCGAGATGGCCTTGCAGGTGGCCACGTCGAAGGGCCAGCTGTAGTCCAGCGCCATCTCCACCGCCCAGAAGGGCAGCGCCAACGAGAAGAGCAGCTGGGCCAGCGCCAGGTGGAACACAAAGTAGTTGATGGTGCCGGCGCTGATGGTGCGCGTGGAGTAGAGCAGAAACATGACCAGCAGGTTGCCCACCATGCCGGCCATGGCCACCAGGAAGTACACCAGGGAGACGAGGATCCGCAGCCAGGGGGCACCGTCGCCAGGGAAGTTGAGGCCGTAGACCCCGCCGCTGGCATTGTGGCGGTCGAGGAGCAGCAGGGAGTCGTTGCAGGATGGGTTTTCCCGACACATGCTTAGCATGTCGCTGATGAACTCCAGGGTCTTGAGGTCCATTTTTGACATCTCAGGAGGACACCGCAAAGAGGAAGTCCCGGGTTGAGGAGCTCGACGCCTCTGGAGAGTCACCTTTCTAGAGAAACTTCCAGACTGGCTGTGTGCGGCGGCTCGGAGCGTCGGCGAAGAGGAAACGGCGTTCTCCAACAGAAATGGCGTGGTCTGTTGGAGGTCGAAGGGGAATGATTATGACTTACAGTCGATGCAGAGAGTGTAAGAGTAGCTAAACTTCAACAGAGATTAACCAAAATAAATTATATTTATTTACTACATTGAAATCAGTGCTAACACTATACAACAACGGTATATCATTACCATTATTTTACATTAATTAATGCTGTAATAAGCATTAACTAACAGTTTGTTAACAGTCAACTAATGGTCTAGTAATAATTTATTATTGGTTTTAATGTTTACTAATGGTGTTCATGTTAACTAAGGTATTCATTTCTACATTATTTAATAAGGGGTTTATATGGGTAGTGGGTTAGGGTTATCCCTAGTCCTAACACTAACCCACTACCCCTACTGCTAACCCCTAAGCTAATGCTATATAAGAATGATTATTACTGCATTAACTCATGGTTAATTCATGTGCCCTTATTGTAAAGTGTTACCAAATCAGTTCTATTTTTTGTCAAACAATAATAACGACTACTCCAATTTAAGACATATGTTACTGTAGCAATGTGGCATTACATACATAGGTGTATATTTGCATTTTTGTATGTCAGATTTCAGAAAAGGATTGGCTCTTTGTTGTTGTCATGGTCAAGATCATAAATTGGTGAAGCTCATAAATAGAAGGTTGAAATACCAAAACTTAAACAAACAATAAACCCCACTCTATGCACAGACAAATTATAACTGCATTCTCCTAGCTTGGTACAGTTGAAACTAATTCTAAGATTCTAACTAATCTAATTCTAAGATGGGTTCAGGTGTACGATGGAACAATTTCACATCAATGAATATTAATATCATCTCTTCCTTATGATTATGTTTTCCATTATTATAACTATTGTAATTGTTTGTTTGAGGGGTATGACAAATGCTCGAGCAAAATTTCTAAATTGTTGTTCAACCTTATATTCCAATATTGTTGGAATGGAATTAATCCCCTAAACTAATCATTACGTTTAGCTTGATGATTGTTTGCTTGTTTTATACACTATATAGCATATGCCATCTATAGGAATATGGACATCCTACCAATTAAATAACATTTTCAACAATACAGTAATAGTACTAATAATTGATATATCAACATACATGAATGCTTCTAACAGCACATGAGATAATTACAAACTACATCATAAAGCTAACTAAGAATAACAATAGGTAAATGTATATAAAAACCCTTACCTATTGGTTCAACCTCCTGCTTTCCAATGTTATTGGGAGCTGCTGGAAATCTTCTGAGGCATAAAATAAATTAACTGGCAGGCGTTAGCAAACATGTAAGCCATAATGAAAGCGACTCCGCCCCCGCTCGTATTCAGTGCAGAAAACACCCAAATTAGGACTGCAAGCCAGGAGATATGGTCAACTGGCAAGACCATAATAATTTGATTTGTATTCCTAACACACACTGCAAGCACAAAAACACAAAGGTAAATGTACAGAAATCCACAAAAATATGGAACAAAAGCACCAACATACATTTTACTGTGGAGGTGAACTGAAAATGAATTATGTATTACTAAATAGAATGACCAAACAAAACATGACAACAACAAGCTCTCACTTCAAAAAACAAAACAAAACAAGATGAACACAAATACACAGCGTGTTGTGCAGGTGATATTCTGGATGGACCTCATCATGTAATCATTCATGTATCACTAACTGGACAAAGTAAATAACTACCTAAACTACAAGTTGCTTCAGTGAAAACACAATTACTTCAGTTTATCGCAAATATGCCAGGACAGGTGGAGGTGATATGGGTTTACGGTCACTTGCACCTGCCTGACGTATTTGCCGACGTCTCAATGCATCTGCAAATAAGTCATTAGCCTAGTAGGATTGAGGTGTGCTCCAATGCCAAGTGTTTGTGTGTTTTTGTGTGTTTGCGTCTTGTGTTAACCTATCCACTACCAACACACCATTTACTCTGCATATCGGTTAATATTTAAGCAGCACCAAACCTCCAATACTAATAGGAAAATGTGTGTGTGTGTGTGCCTGCAAGTGTGTTTGTGCATGTGTTCGTATGTGTGTGCACGTGTGTGTTTTTTATGTGGGTGTGGGGTTGTATTTGTGTGCATGTGTGCGAATGATCACATTACTGATGGTGATGGACTTGCTGATGGAATTAGTGGTTTTCTTCTATTTTCGTCGAGGGTGTTGGTCTCCGATTAGATTGAGCCTCAGAGATGACTCTGATTGTGAGCTGTTGATGGCGGAAAGACCATCAGCGGTGAATGATAGAATTAGATTATCTGCCCAGTAGGCGGAAGTGTGGGCCCGGTTGATGAATTATTTGTTGGTCCAAATTGAGCCCCCTCCATTGGAGGAGCGGTGCAAAACATGAATTTCCCTCGAACTGGAACTTTTTCACTGCCAGGCACAATCTGATCACATGATGACGCACAGCCCCTGCCTGCGCTCACCTTCACCTCCCTTGACCACGGTTGCTTTTATACTTCACCTTGAGTTGGTCGGGCAAAACATCCATGTGACATCACATCATTCACCGTGTGTGCACCTGTACCATGAATAATCACCAGATTCATTTTATGAATCTTGGCTGCTCTTCAGCCACAGGGGCGTCAATATTCAGATGATAGAATACTGGACCCATATTCAAATAATGTAATATTGGTCATTTGTTTTTAAATAAACTGCTGGTGGATGAAAGTTGCATCATTGTAACGTTACAATGAATACTATTAAGAATATGAATTAAAAACAGAGATAACAGAACAGATCAAACTATGCAAGTGGTTGAAAAGCCATGAAGTGATGTTGTGTTTCCATGGTCATTTACACGACTAATTACCATTAATGAGAAATAGGCTGACGGGAGGGATATTTTCCTCAAACATTTCATGGCTAAATCCATATAATTATCAATACATCTTCCATAATACATCATTCCTCTGTAGGCTTTCTGGTGGATGTGGCTGACGGTATAATATTGTTTGCATCCACCTCAGAGGAAATCATAACCACACATTGACTTAGGTAGGCTACTATGAAAATACTTCGTTTTGAAGGTGTCAATCATTCTTTTTCATTATGAATTGTCCACTTAAATTGATAGAAAAAAAACATGCAATGCATACAATGCTAAACTTCTGCTCAACGGTTAATCTGGCTCATCACAGCATTTCCTCCTGGACTGATTGGGAGAGGCTGGAATATTCACATTATTAGCATCAAGCTTCGGATTCAGCTCTGTATTCTCACATGTAGGCCTACATAACCATTATTAAATGAACGCCTTAAATAGATTTAGATCCAAAACCCTTGGCTTTGTGTTAATAAAATAGCTTTAGATACATGTATCTGTATTAACTGTGTAGTAGGCCTATGTGTAAGTATTAGAACCTCATGACAGTAGTAGGCTATACTTCAGGCTACAAACATCCCACTTCCTCAGGCACAGGCCACTTAATTACAATTATATTACTTCCTTAAAAAAGCAAGGTCCAGCTGCTGTAAAGATGGTAATGGCTCTGTTATCTTGATTTCATATTTCCTTTTGGAAGACTCCAGTCCGCTGCTCAGGAAGGGCTTCGATAAATCATTGTGGGATTTTATTGTTACAATATATTTTTACTGCGCATGCTCACTTGAGGTCAGAAATGTGGAGCGAGGGATTGGTGTACAGTGGCGCCTCCAAGGGGTGACCAGGAGCCCCGCAAGCCCATCTCCCAAATATACTGCCCCCGTCACTCCTGCCCAAAAAAAAAAAAAAAAAACAGCTTATGACTTCAGTTACGATTTAACCTTGTTTTGTGTAGTGCTACCAAAACATGTTCACTGTAGGGAAGGTCCTTTTAAATATCCCCAGGCCGCCGTTACTTGAGTCGAAGGAGAAATTAGCTGAGTGAACAGATTAGTGTTGTCTTGTCTCTAGAGGTAGAGGGGAGGGGTTGTCAGTATGAGGACGGTAGTGTTTGCTCTTTAAGTGAGCCCTCTGGTGATGGTTACCTGACCTTGCAACAACAAGAAGAACAAATGACATCAGCAACAAATACAAAAAAAAACACAATATCATTCTTTAAAACGATTATGATTGTGATTTTTTTATAGCAATTATTTACAATTTGAGTATTTCTTTGAATCGGCATTCTTCCCACTATCACCGATGACAAAAAATATGAATTCGTTTATTTTGTATCGTTAGTAGGTCTACTCCCTTTGGGATTCGTTCTGGCAAATACATAAAATAAATAAATAAACGTGAATTCCATACAAGTAAAACAATAACAATAGAAAACAAATACCACCATAGGAATATTCTAGATTATTTGTATCGCTGGAAGTAGGTTTAGATAATCTGAAACAAATCTTTCTCAGGATGGAACTACTCAATAATGTGCAAAACGTAGTAAACCCTTTAAGTCTAACCAATGTAGATTGTCATAAGGCATATATCATGGACGTTCTGTTTGAATGGGACATCCCGTGGTAGGCAATCAATTAATTTCAGGGGCAGCGTATCCTCAAATCGCTCTCGCGCGCCTACTAACCATCAGCAGTAGCCTAGTGACTGGATGTCGCCGCGCGCTCGGATCATTTGTTCGAGCTCGTTATCTCTCGCGTCACTTGTTTCCATAACGGCAGCGGATGGCGTTCCCGTTTGAATGCAGTGATTGAAACGCGTTGAAAACTTTTATCGCCCATGAAACCATCCAGCGAAGACCAATTGGAAGGATAAAAGCTGTTATTGCGGTCAACTTTCGACCTAGCTTGACTTCTTTTTGTTGTTGTTCACGGGATTCCTTTAACAGCTGTCGCCAACGCAAGGTAAGTAGTGACGTGAGGGTAAACGACTGTTGTTGCAGGTGATTTAATAAGTACAAGTCGTTGTCCAACCCCATGGCCATCTCGAAGCCGTTTATTTGGTACTTAACCACAAACCGGGACGGTGTATGTGTTTACGGCTGTGTTTAGGAGTGCTAAAGTGACCACGTACAGAAACACACACACACACACACACACACACACACACACACACACACACACACACACACACACACACACACACACACACACACACACACACACACACACACACACACACACACACACACACACACACACACACACACACACACACACACACACACACACACACACACACACACACACACACACACTAGAACAATGTCGCTTGACGCTCGTGGTGGAGGAACGCCAAGGCCACTACAACCACGCGCTACAGAGTTGGCTTGTATTGACACCAGTCGCCTGATACGATCAGCCCAATTTCCTCCAGTTTTCTCCTCGCTTATTGTGTGATTTAGCACAAAGACGAGGCTATCCGTCCGCATTGTCAACGTGTGGTAGCAAACTAGTGGTAGTTAGCGGCGGGACACACAAGGCTGCCATTGTACAGGATCAGCAGCGGATTACCAGAATTCCTTTTCTCTCTCTCCGACGAGAACTGCCTCTCGCAGTATTTCTGTCTGGCGCTAACATCATGACTTTGGCTTTTCCTGGGTTCAACATTTGTTTGAAAACATTCACGAACAAACACATCCCAAGTGCCAACACGCCTGCGCAGCGATACATTAAGGATGCCAAAATGTGCACAGGGGTGCCTCATTTAAATGGTTATTACGTTCAAGGCCTTGCCTATATCCTACTTAATTACTAGATTATTATGACTGCAAAGAAACCTTCTTTTATATCGCATTCTATAGCCCAAGGGTGGACATGATTTGTTAAGAGAGTCCAATTGGGTTGATTACATTTCTTTATTGGAGAAAGAAGAAATAGTTTAATTCCAACCACCACCCACCATCACAAAACACACACACACACACACACACACACACACACACACACACACACACACACACACACACACACACACACACACACACACACACACACTTAGATGGAGACATGCACCCTTGCACATCACTGCAACTTGCCCCTATACACCCCCACCCTACCCAACATGTGGGGAGAGGTAATCCCAGCTATTAGGGTAATCTCCCTAGCAGGACGATCAATAGGCAGCGTGTGTGTGTTTTTGTGTGCTCGTGTGATAGCCAGACAAGGATAGTTGTAGGTTGGGGTGGAATGTGGGGAGGCCATATTTTAGCTGAAGAAAAATAAGTATTTATTCGGTAAAGATTAGGTCAGGAGAGAAGGGAGGGGGGCAGAGGGAGAGAGAGAAAGAGAGAGAGAGATTAGGTTGGTGTAGTGCAGTATGTTGCTTTGGTTAACCCCCCCCCCCCCCCCCCCCCCCCCCCTCCCCCGGACCTCATACATTTGGGGTTTAACAAAGACGTCCCTGGACCAGCTTTTCAGATCATATTTGTTAAAGATACTTTTTCTAACCGTTTTGGCAATTGTTTTTGTGAGCTGACAATACCAGCAAAAGCTAGGCTACATAATCATAGTATAAGCCTATAATCACAAATACCGTACACTACACATTCATAGTTGGCCGAAACATACAGAATTATAGTGTTTTTATGGGCCAAAATGAAGTCAATGAAAATGTAACATTTTCTAATAAAATAGTTGGTGTAATGAGTAATGTTATCAAATCATCCCTTTGATGTAATTCATTAAATGACCAGGGAGATGAGCTAAATATGCAAAGCAGTCTCAGAACTGAACTGTGTCAGCGTGTAATGATGATGTTATTATCACTCACAGGGTTCACGTGCATGCGATACATCAGGCACAAAAGACCACTCCATTCCAGCAGGTTAGCATGCTGCTATGCTAGCTAGCCTTCTGATGTAACAGCTGTTGGCGTAATACCCTTAACAGTTGGATGTCAGTGCTATATGTTAGACCCAAGAAAGACAGCCCTAAATGTAAATATGGTTTTACTTGAAAACAAGAGACAATTATGTAAAATTACACCTTCATTGTCTGTCTTTTAATCATAACGTCAATGGCAAAGAGAACAGTTTTTTTCTGTGAACGGCATCTTTGATACAGCATATCCTGGCACAATACAATGCACTTGCACTGTAACTCAAGCCTCTCTTCCGTTATAAGAAAACATCTGTTCCTAATTCCTAAAAGAAAAAACCTGGTGCAGGTGCAGGTGTATGACAAAAGAACTGGAAAAAGGGCTCTGTGTTTATGTTGTGTCAGATAGTAACTTGAAAGAACACACGCACAGTGACACGGACACACACACACACACACACACACACACACACACACACACACACACACACAACACAATGCAAGAACACAACCACAACTGGACTGGCCTATCCCTTTGATTCTCCAGAGTGTGTATGAGTAGATACCGGACCACAACAAAATGCATTGTGGTGGGAGGAGGTGGTGGTGCTGGAGGAAAAGGTGGTGGTGGTGGAGGAGGAGGTGTCCAGATGGAAGATGGGAGGAGGGATGAGTAAGGCGTCCACACCACCAGGCCCCTTCTGCTCGGGCCCCCTCCGAGACCGCGAGGACACAACGAGATTGGATGGGTCTGGGAGAATCAGATTACAGCTACTCCCATTCTCATCCAATGGGGCGTTGGCGTAAAAGATGCAGCACCCTATAGGAAACCTAATCCTAGACCCTGCTGCCAGCTGTCATTCTTTTGCTGGCTGCGGGGCGCGATGGGCTAAGCTCGTATCACCTTACGCTTTCTCAGTCCCTTTACCTTAAACATGACAGGATATGGGAAATTGCCGCCTAGTGTCTACCCCACCACCGCCACCCCCATCAAGCAGGAACAGCATGTGGTCCTTTTCATTCACGTTATTACACAGTTTGTCGTGATGTAAGAAATACGATCTGAGCCGATTGATTTAAGAATATACACATGACGGGGCACAGATTGCTTCCCATCCGAAAACGTCGGCCATGATGCTTTTCTTTGAGCAAGGGATAATGATGGGGGGGGGGGGGGGGGGGGTGTTATGCAGGTGACTCTGTCGACACGGTGATCTGCGTTCTCATTGGTTGTTCGAATTCTAAAATGGGATGGGTATTATGGAATTTTGTCCAAACCACAGGAAGCAGTGAGTTCATCGTTGCACAACGGTGATGCTACAGATGTAGAATGTGTGAAAAGGTATCTAATGATGTTCTTTTTTAGGCCTGTATATAATTAGTCTTTATATAAGAAATATGTAATTACAGCACTCCGTTTATATAGAACTACATGCAGAGAGAGAGAGAGAGAGAGAGAGAGAGAGAGAGAGAGAGAGAGAGAGAGAGAGAGAGAGAGAGAGAGAGAGAGAGAGAGAGAGAGAGAGAGAGAGAGAGAGAGAGAGAGAGAGAGAGAGAGAGAGAGAGAGAGAGAGTCTGACCTTACCATGATAATCTAAGCCCTGTTGAGAGAGCTTTTTTTAGAGAGCAAGTTAATGCCAGCAGATTACGCTTCAGTGCCTACCACACTGAAAAGAGCTCTCTCAAAGCAGCCACAATATAGTTAACCATTAAGACCCACCGCCCTACTGTTGCTGTTACCGTATGAGCATTACAATGATGGCTATCTGGATGAGCCTCCCTTGACACATTGTGATATAAGTCTCTGAAGAGTTAAGTGTCTTATCTTTGATGCAGTGATCTCTTGCTGTTGTTGTGTGCATAATCAGGTGTGTGTGTGTCTGTGTGTGTGTGTGTGTGTGTGTGTGTGCGCGTGTGTGTGGTTGTGGTCTGGAGTAGCCTATTCCATGTACGTTAAATTGAAAGCGTCATCAACAACATTTCCCATGTATAAGTAGTAAGTAAATAAATTAGACTATACTATTCACCCTACATACATTGAGTGACACAGGGCTCTCTCTCTCTCTCTCTCTCTCTCTCTCTCTCTCTCTCTCTCTGTGTCCCTGTAGGCTCTCTGCCGCCACTGCTGTGGTGGTGTCTATAATGCACATGTGTGGTAAAAAGCCACTCATTCAGTAGCTCGGCTCCTGCTATGAAGAATAATCCCTATGTGTCTGTGTGTGTGTGTGTGTGTTGTGTAACCGGACGGAGAGTTGTGCAAAGAGGGTGGGGGGGAGGGGCACAGACGTGCGCAAGTTTGTGTATGTGTGTGTGTCTGTGTGTGTGTCTGTGTGTGGGTGCGCGTGGCTGCTGAGCTCATGGTCGTCTAATCTCTTAGGCACATTAGGAGTGTTTGCCCCAAATACTGCGTCTATTTGACTGTTTCTCAAATTGCATCGAGTGCTGGGTAAGGATATATTGATTGTTGTTATTTTAGTGTTACCTTGATACCGGTTATGATCTGAAAGGGGCAGACTAACAGCTTGTTGTTACTCGCTTAACCTTAATGGCCATCCGATAAGTAAATTCATGATTATAATCTGTGGATCTTCTTGTGTTTAATGCCCCAATAACCTTTAGGAGTCATATTGAATCCTATTGAAAAGTCAGCTCTTGTAATGGGCCAACAAATGTGTCACTGTCTAGTTCACTTTGTGCATTTGTGGCATTTGTCAAATGATTAGGGTAACAAACCATCCTTTTCCAACATAATCTCATTCTGCTCTATTCTAACTGAGCGATAAGGTTAAACATTGGCCCTCCATCTTGTTTTAATGTTTCTGAAGATCTGTCCTTTCACACTCAGTTGCTATCATTAGTCTCCACACAAGCAAACTGTCAGCACAACTACACCATAACAACGATTGATAGAGTCTAGAGAGCCTGTTAACGTCTATTGTCCCTTTTTAAAGTTGCAGTTGGTAACATAATATACTGGAATATCAAGATCTCCCACCAGGAGCAGAAAACAAATATCAAACTGCTGTTCAGGCCCTAACTGTTTTAGGGCCTGATGCTGTTTTGACATCGAGCAGAATATACAGTCAAGTGGACAATTTCATATAATTTATTTGATCTAACAGTGGCTGGCTATTGAAGAAGTCGATCTTTTTGTTGTACTCTACATTTCACATAGATTTTCTTTTGCATCTTATTCAACCTCTGCAACAAGTTGTCTGAATAATACCCCAATGCAACAAGAAAGGAAATATATGAAATAACGGAGAAATGAGAAAGCCTGGCTTGAGGGGTACTGCAGGTGGTGTAGTATCCATATTGTGCTGCTGGTACAAGACACAGGTTGACTGCAGGAATCAGTAGACAGGAGGAGAGGGTAACTGGCCGTGGTTTGAAACACTGGCAGAAGGACAGTGGCGTGCTGTGGACAGTCTGGGGTTCGCTGGCAAAGGAATGGTGCTTGTTGTTGGGGAATAGTTGGATGACTTCAACACACACACACACACACACACACACACACACACACACACACGCATGCATGTGCGTGCACATTCACACACATACACAAACATATGTGGGAGGAAAGACATGGAAATAGCGACACACATACATGCACGCAGGCGCAGGCACACATACACAGACACACGCACACATACACACACACACACGCATGCACACACACAAACAAATGTATTTGGGAGAAAAGACTGCACATGGACAGAGCCACATGCAGGCACACACAGAACCACACGTACGCAAACACACACACACACACACACACACTATCATCTTGTTTGCTTATTTCTTGCGGTGCAGGGGTTATTTGGACAAATTTGTGCCTCCGTTTTTTATTACAAGCATGTGCTATGAACACACACACACACACACACACACACACACACATATATATATATATATATATATATATATATATACACACACACACAGACACACACAGCCCTTACACACACATACGCAGGCAAGCAAGTGCTGTGACCATAGGGAGTTTGTGCTGAGCTGGTTGGGATGTCAAGTTGAATCAGGGCGACCACAGCTGACTGGACATGGCCATTCACCCGCCAAAGAAAGGAGGTCGGGGGAAAATAGAGTATGTGTGTGTGTGTGTGTGTAGGGGGGGGGGGGGACGACTCTAAAAGACACGACTAAGCCTCCACTCCCTTCCCTCCCCTGGCCTCAGCAACACGTTGCTGCTGTAGGCTGTCCTCCATGCAGACCCCCTCCCCCCCAAATAAGAGGCATGAACCTGTGTCGTTGACCCGGTTCAAGAGGGGTTGAAAAGCTTGCACAGGTGGGACAGTCAGAAAGGGTTAGTGAATGAGAATTAGACAAACATAAGATATTTATTTGATGGTCTATTGTAAATTCCTAAAATCCCCTTTTTTATTTTTATTTTATTTTATTCTTATCCGCCTTTGTGTCGATGTTATTACACCGTAATTTCCCTTCGGGTATGAGTCAAGGCTCCATCTAATGATATTATTATAGTTTTTATTATTATAATTGTGTTGTTGTATGTTTTTCAACAATATGGGTTGCACATAGTCTATCTTGCTAGCTAAAGTGTACAGTCCGCGCGTCCAGGAAGCACCCGGTGCTATAGAGAGAGAGAGACAGCTTCGCTCCCGTGCCCCAGTTACTCCCATCTGTTGCCCCTGGCGATCACTTCATCCCCATTGTGTCGACTCATTACGCGCGCCTTAACCACAACCCCTTAATTGCCACCTTCCAGTTTTGCTCAGGGAAAGAAAATCCCCCATAGACAGACATGTAGGGGGCTACACGGCCCCTTGTGCACACGGTTCCGTGCTCGTGGTCCGTGCGCGTGGCTTGTGCGTGCAGCACGAGCGCTAATCTGATGGCGTCGGCCCACCAAACACCTGCCACATCCGAGGGGGGGAAGAAAAGTAAAAAAAGAAATCCAGAACTCCTCCCCTTTCTGCGACCGATGCACCTACTTTAATCTCTGTTGATGAATGTGCTGTGTAGAGCACATGGGCGTGTAGCTATGTGTGGCGACACACACGCACTACATATAACAAAATAAACATGTATTTTTCTTTTTAACAGATCAGTAGGAAGGAAGGAAGGAACATTTAGGTTACTTCTTCCTCCTATATCCTGCCTTCACGGCTTCACTGAGAAAATTTCCCAGGTCATCTGATCTCATTGTGGGATCTCTGCGAACAAGAGAGTTGTCCCCCTTTTGTCTCTCCCTCTTTTTTTATACACCAGAAGTATAATTATTCCAAGACAGTGACGAGCAGGGCCCGGACCCCTCCGCCATGACAATAACTAGGCGGGGACCCCCTGGCGTGGGCTGGGGGGCCAGACATGAAGCAATGTGACAGACCTGGTGTGGCACACACAATGGCCGCGGCCATCTCCCCGTGGCAAGCCATGGAGGACTACGCTCTCCCTCCCATGACATCCCTCTCTTCCCTACATAGCACTTGGTCTTGTCGAGGACAACCGCGCACTTGTTTTCCCACTTCTTAGCTATTAGTATTAGTAATATACAGGGCCCAAAATGTACACCTGCCACCAGTCAATGGTGGATAGTTTTGATCATAGAGAATAAATCAGGATTACATATTGAAGAAATTGCTCATATTTGTATTGGTAGTACTAGTGTTTTGGTGGTGATGAAATATTGGTGTGTTTTAGTATATATGTATGAAAAATGCTTCCCTGATTTCCGGGCCCTCTCATTGATGTCTGTGTGACCCAAAGTGCTTCACAAGCATTCCATTCATCTTCATTTACGATGAAGGAAATGGTCTTAACATACTGAAATGTATTCACCTTTGAAGCTTGCACTCACAAAATGAGTCAGCATAGAGAGAATGCTATGTTTGTGATGCCTGTTTGTGTGGGGCTAATGTGTGTGCATATATGTGTACGCGTGCGTTTGTGCGCGTGTGCCTGTGTATTGTTGTGTGTGTGTGTGTGTGTGTGTGTGTGTGTGAATTGGAGGTTTGTTGATGGATTATTGATTGCGAATTAGAGTACAAGTCCTGAGGGTGCATCGTGGTTGATCAGGAATGAATACATCTCTTCATGCCTCACCTCACACACCCAATTTAGGCACAGGAAACCAAGGGCACACACACACATTGTGGAGACACACTCAGCCACGCTCTAATGCATACAGACAGTGTTGCGTATAGAAGCTCAGACAATGGCTGCCCCTGAGCCTGTCTAATGCAAATGGCCCCTCAATGGGATGTCTTCCACTCTCAAAGGGCTTCCCTTTCTCTGCCATCTTAAGCAACTTCACATCTCGTATGCAAGCCAAGAGACATATGTATTGTGATTCGTATTCGGGCGCTGTGCTGTTTGGAAACATGCTAGAGGCCGGAATACTGGGGAACAATGGTGGAAAAGATGTACAAGATAAAACAATATTCAAATTAAAATCACACTGTCGCACATCTGAAAAATGTGTAACATTGTGATATGGTTTAAACTTAGCTAAACTGATATTAAATTCAGTTGTCGACATCAGCATTGGGTCAAATATTTGTCTTCAATAGGAAGTGATTAACCTTCTAAATGTATTTGTGGGTTTTGTCAGTTGCATAATTGTCTTCTTCTTTTCTGTTAGGTTTTCCTTCTCCAAAGAGTTTGCAACAAATATATATCTAAAGAAGACCAAAAAGCAGGATGGACTCTGAAGAAGTAACTGTCAACCTCTGCTTCCATTCTTGACCAACAGAATCTATAAACAACACACATAGACACACACATAAATATACATATAGCTTCACGAAAAAAAGAAGGGAAAACTACCCAGGATTTCTCGCTGGCAGCAACCTTGCAACGCCATGGACCACGACCAGAAGGACAGCAGCTCACCAAAGGGCAGCGAGTCGCCAAAGGACAGCGAGTCGCCAAAAGATTCGCTGGTCGACGCCAAGTGCGAGACACCGGCGCCCGCGGCAGTGGAGGACGAAGAGGTGCCCGCCCATGTGTGCGGCGTTTGCGGCCGCAGCTTCCCCCTCCTCAGCTCGCTCTCCCAGCACATGAGGAGGCACACCCGCGAGAAGCCCTACAAGTGCCCTTACTGCGAGCACAGGACGGCCCAGAAGGGCAGCCTGAAGGCCCATGTCAGAAGCCATAAGCTAGGCCTGCTCGGCCACAGTCTGGGGCCCGAGGAGACGACGGAGGGGGCCCCGGGATGCGGCGAGGACGCCGCCAGCTGTGGCGGGGTCGCTGACAGCTCCTCGGAGAAGGAGCATGGCACCGTCGAGGGGGGGGCAAAAAAGAAAGTTTCCAAGAAGAAGGCGAGGTGCGAAGATGCGGAAGCCGCCGAGGAGGAATCGCCGGGCAGCGGCGGCGCCAACGCACCCGAGGAGGCTGTGGAGGGCGCGGAGGTCGGACCCTTCCCTTGTAGCTTGTGCAGCCAGGTGTTCCCCCAGGCGGTGCTCCTCAAAGCCCACACCAAGAAGCACAGGGGCTCCCAGGACCACGGCTGCCGGATCTGCGGACGGCGGTTCCGTCAGGCCTGGTTCCTCCAGAGCCACATGCGCATCCACCGTGCCAAGGCCCAGCTGAAGGGCAGCGACGGAGGTCAGCAGCCGGCCACCGTCAACGGCGTGTACCGGGACCCGGCCTCGCTGGCCAATGAGGAGTGCCTCTACGAGCTCTGCGCCGGCTGTGGGAACTTCTTCTACGACCGCAGGAGCCTGCAGGTCCACGAGAAGCTCCACAAGCAGGGCCACGGCCGCGTCCAGAACCAGACCCAGACCCACCAGCAGCCGGACAAACCCGTTGTCCCAGAGCTGCTCCCGTCCAAGGAGTATTTCCTGAAGAGCCTGAACCTCCGATGCGTCCGATCCGAGGAGCCGACGGGCGAAAAGGAGCAGGGAGGGAGGATCATGGAGCTGGACCCCATATGCAGTTACCAGGCCTGGCAGATAGCCACCAAGGGCCGGCTGGTGGAGGTGACGGAGAGAGGCCTGGGCTGGGAAAAGAGGCTGGCGGACGCAGAGGTGGCGTACAACAGAGAGAAGGGCGAGTATGTTGCACTGAAGCAGGACAAGAAGAGGAAGCAGAGCGACGCGCCCAGCGCACCCTTGAAGAAGAAGAAGGCTGGGGTGAGCCAGGAGCACCCAGCCATCAACGCCTTGAGCGGGAGCAACGGGGGTCACCATGGACAAACTGACCACACCCTGTTCAATGGCCTGGGGCACGCCTTTTATGTGGCGCTGCAGAAGAAGAAGCTGAAGGAAGATGGCCAAGTTTCGGCCAAACCAAACAACAGCATCAGGAATCAAGGTCAGAAAGGTAAGATATAAAAATCGCCTCCACCCTTATTCTTAATCCAATCTGTCTGTAGGGGTTTCATATTATGCAATGTTTTGTGATTGACTAGCCTATATTTGAATCAGGAGTTTGTATTTGTAGGTCATGTTTTTGTTCATTTGTTTTGGTGCTGTGCTCCTGAATGGAAACTGGGACTTTCAGTATTCTTGTTCTTCTATTCTTCTATTGCTTCTGGTAACACATTGATATTTGAATTGGCAATGTCCTTGCAACTAGACTTAACATGTTTTGGGTATAATAAGGGACAGAAATAGGGACAGAAATGATCAGGGATGCAAATTTGGTGTTACTGGTGAGGGGGACCAATGGCGGCAGAGAAGTCAGGCCTTCTCTGTCAGACAGAGTACTGAATGTGCTTTGTGCTGTAACCTGCACTATCGGTCCAAAGCCAAAACCGCGCATTTGGCAACAGATCACAACCTCTGTAAACATTGCTTTCATTTAGTATTTATTATATTTCTGTATTATTATTATGAGTAACTATTATTCCACTTTTTGAAAAGGATTTTTAATCACATCCTTGGTAAAGCAAGAGCAATGGTTTTGTTATGTAACCCCCCCCCCCCCCCTCCCCTCCACACTAAATTGCTCCAATGCCTGTAATAGAATAAAGTCTCCAACGGGTTTGAATGGGTTTATAGCACATGGTATGTTCTGCCAGAGGGTCGCTGGGTTCAGGGGCCCTTCATCTCTTTCGGGACCAAATAAACCCCAAATCCCCCAAATCAGAAACCATTCAAGTGCAGTTGTTTGTGTTGTTTCAAACTATAACATTGAGATGTTCAGTGTATGTATCCTGCAATTTAGACGTGCCAAATCCTCTGGGCCATGGGGTGAATAGGGACTTCTGTTTATTATGATGTTTTAACAGAGAGTACTGTGTGGATCAGACCAAACACGATACTGGTGAGAGGGGTCCTTAGGAGGGTCTGTGCACTAGTACAATGCTAGTGGTCAACTTTATTGTTTTTTGTCATTCTTGTCCAACCTCCAGATAAGAAGCCCTTGTTCTGCATACACTGTGACTTCCACGCGGTGGACGCCCCCAGCCTCAGGTCTCATGTGTGTAAGCAGCGCCCGGACCAACACAGCACCCCCAAGGTCCTGGAGGACCATCTCAGGCAAAGCGGCTCCAAAGACTCTAAATACATGGACTACCTCAGGAACCGAAGTGCCCTCCTCAGCCAGCCCTACTGGAGCCCCTTCGCCAGCCTGCCTGGTCAAGACTGGACGGAGTTGGCCATTAAAAAGGAAAAGAACGACATTCCCGAGGTGGCGGGGGAGGGGGGTACCGCCATCAACCCCGTCCCGATCGACGGGGCCAATCTAATCAACTTGTCCGCGCTTCCTATCGCGGACCCCCCCGGCGCCACTGACCTCGCGGGGGAAACCGGAGGTCTGGTGAGACACCAGTGCCCGTACTGCGCCCACACCACAAACTACCCGGAGGTACTGTGGATCCACCAGCGCGTGGCTCACAGGGTGGACGGCGCCAGCTCTGTGGCGCCCAGGTGGGCCCCGTGCCTGGGCGGGTTCAAGGGGTCCAAGACCGGTGCCGGCCAGTGGAGACGCACCGGCCCTCCGCCTTTCCTGGAGGGCAAGGACTGCCCGGCGCTCCCCACCCCCAGGACACAGCGCACGCAGGCACCGGATGTCGCCGCCAACGCCAGCACCACTACCGGCAGAACTACTGACAGAACTACCAGTAGCGCTACCGGTTGCACCACCAGTAGCACTGCCACTAGTTCCTGTGCCACCAGCACTGGTAGAAGGTCAACGGGCAAAAATCAGCAGTGCAACCCCACCGCAGTTAAACCCAGGTCCACCACCGCGGCACCATCGAAGGACTCCAGGTCCGTGGACGGATCGCCTTCGTCCGGCAGGAAGATGGCGCTCCTGCCCCCGAAGAAGAAGTCATCCAGCGGCGAGCGAAGCCAGAAGGCGGAGGAGCCAGGGCGGAGCAAGTCCACCGCCACCTCTGCACACGCCAGCTCATCGTCCGGTAGTAGCGTTTACGCTGCCCACAGCGGCCCGGCCTTCCGGTCCACCAGCAGCCCCAAACACAGGGGCCACAGGGTCTCTGTGGAGGGCAGGCTGCTCCCCCAGGAGGGCCTGGGGTTCATGCTGGCGAGGAACCATGTCCACAGCCCTTCCCCCCATCACAGTGCCCCGACGCGGGATGCCGTCGCCGCCGCCTCTGCGGCGGCCGCTAAGGGTCGCGACCTCTGGTCGGCCATGAACCTGTGGGGGTCACATCGGGACAGAGCTTACGCTGAGCCACCGCTGTATGCTCAGGGGAAGAGCGAGGCCACGCCTGAGATGCCCATGGACATCGATGTGTTGAGTCTCTTGAAGAACTACAGCCCCCACGATCTGGCTGCCCTGTACCAGCACTGGGGCTTTGTGGATCCCCGGATCGACCCCCAAGGTGAGAGGAGAAGTTTCACTCACTGGGGGCTGCTTCAGAGACAGAGGGACTGAGTTGTATCCAACGTGACTTCACATCACAATGACCGCCACAATAATGGTTTTTTGGTCATTGTTTAGTACTAAATTGTGAGCTGATTTGTCATTATGGGAAGACATTGTTGTGTTTAAAACTGCCACAGTGTTTGTCGTAGAAGGGGCAAAACAAGGTTTTCATTAACCTAAGTTAAAGTATATTTTCGTTGATTTAGGTTTTTACATTACACAAGGCCTATCGACTGTGTTTAAGATTGTATGTATTGATATAATTGACTGAATATAGACTGTAGCCACCTTTTGTTTGTGTCACGTGACCCCAAAGGTCCACTTATGATTTTAATGTACCATGCATAATGTTTGTCGGTTTTTAGTGGAAATAGGAAAGAAATAATCAGGAAGAGTAACCATGATTTCTCTGTTCCACAGCAATGTTACAGCTAAATGGACATTTTGTGAATGAAGTCCACTCTGCTTCTGATGCTTCCAGACAAGTATGTATATATTTGTTGTGATTACTGTTTTAGAATTGATAAGTTACATCATCTTCTTCTATATGCTGGAGTTTCCCCCAAATCTGGTCCTATTATTAATCCCCTTTTCAAAATTGCTCTCACTCCTTTGTGATTATGTAAATCCACAATCGTGTGTCGTTTGTGTTTGTGTCGTTTGTGTTTGTGTCGTTTGTGTGTGTGTGTATATGTATGTGTGTGTATATATATGTGTGTGTGTATGTCTGTGTGTGTGTGTATGTGTGTATATGTGTGTATATGTGTGTGTGTGTGTGTGTATGTGTGTATGTGTGTGTTCTCTCATGTACTCGCATGTGCGTCTGTCAGCCTCCACACCCTTGCTGTCTTTTTTTCGGTTTAAGAGTGTCTGACAGGGTTGAGGCGAAGAAGTCAAAGACATAAAAAAAACACACCTCACCAACATGGCCGATTTCTGCCCCCTCGGGGTAAGATTCATCCGACGTCTCCATATGGCCTGTCACCAGCCTGTCAGTCAGGCCTTCCCCCAAAGCTACCTGCAGCCACGCTCAGCCCCCCTCTGCAACCTTTCACTCACAGCACTTCAGAAATGTGAGAAAACCGTTTCCCAAATACGTTCAGGCAACTGCTGCTCTCTGTCTTATCGGCAACAAGACGCCTACGCACTATTTCACACGACGATCTGCAAACCGTTCAAGCTCAAGTGGAAGAGGTAGCACATTAGCGAGGGGTCCGCAGTCAGCCTTTAGGCATCCACCGCTGAGCCAGATGCCCTGACCCCTACCTGCTCCTTAACGACATATATATGTATCTGTATGTAATGTACTGGAGAAAAGAGACAAAGAGAGTCTGCTACATAACTGGATAGTAAATAGTCACAGTTAATATACAAGATGCGTTATTCAAACGAGACACAGCGAGCATTCCCATCGAAGTGGAGGAGTGGATGGTGTAGTTCTTCCTTTGCATTCTGACAGGCGCCGGTGTGTCTTTCCTGTCTGTTCCAGGTGAACAGCCACACCACTTCCTCCTCGGGGTCCCTCCAGAAAGGAACGTGAAGACACCCCCCCAAAGAAACGACACAAGCAACGACTACCAAACAAGAGGGCCTGCTGCTTGCCCAAGGATATGACAACAGCCACTACCTCTCATGGACTTGGGGGGGGGGGGGGGGGGGCTCTCAATCGATGCAAAACAAACTGACGTCTTCTCTTCACCATTTATGAACACCGAGCTGATTGACTTGAACCTGGAGGGAGATTTGTACGATACCTTTTGACAATGTTTCCGTCGTGCTTGGTAAAATTGGAGGCCAAATGGCAGTTGGTTCATTACAGAGCCGTTGTTTGTCTTCCCTTTCAGGGAGAAAGACTCAAGGAATTGTAGTTGATGTAAAGAAGGCTCTTGTGGATTCTATGTGGAGTTGGTTGGAAAGAAAACTACAATGATGGACTCCCTTTGCAGAAGACTCCCCAGGTGGCTGCGATTAACCATGATTTGAAGGCGTGGCTATCCTCCCAAAGTATGTACGTTCACATTGACATAATGATGAAACAAAGGTAATTGGTGGTAATTATCCATTTTAAACATGTATGTACAAGAATAGGGTTTTAAAGATGTACCCTTGAGTTCTAGGCTGCTCTGTAACAATTCCTTGATTGTATATATCAAAACACTTTTCTTTCTGAAAGTTATTTGGATGTTTTCGGTTAAATGTGAATTATTTGTTTGACTTAGGGTCATTATAGGATTGTCAAATGGGTCCAAATTTGTAAAATACAAAGTACAATCACAACCTTTTTTATTTTATTTATAATTATTAAGATATTGGCCTCAGATTAGACATTTGTAGTCTTCAGATCTTATTTGTAGACCAAGCGATTTAGAAATTCGAAATTAGTTTAGTTAATTGCGTCTGACTGTTTCCATGTCAGTTGGCTGCACAGCTGGGGGTTAGGCAGTTAGGTTAGTGTTGATACAAACCTTTATTCACAAAGCATCAACACAAACTATCCATGTTAAACGGTTGGTAATCAACCCAAGGGCTAAATATGCCAACCAAAACCAAAACATGCATCCTTCAAATGTGTTGCATTCAGACGCCCTAAAGCACTGAATCTTGCTCTCTGATTGGTCCAGAGTTGCATAGTTTCAGCCCTATGCATTTTAAGGCCAGTCATGGGAAAGGCTTGGCTTCTATCCTTCTGAAATATTTGTCAAAAATGTTTTTACCACATGGAACTTTTATCAGCAATGACACAAAGTTGTGTTGTCCATTATAACAAAAGACAATTGGGTATTTTATTTGATCATACTGTTTTGCATATCCCTTATAGACGATTTTGTCAGTCCATAACAAAGCCATATGAAGGGATGTTTTTGAAGGTGGTCCACACAAGATTAGTGTCAGGGTTAGTTAAGAGGTTTTAGTGCCTTGCCTAAGGGCACCTATGCAGTGTTTTGGCGTGACTGATGTCATGGCCCAATCTGCTGTGCAGCTTGCTCATGGACCTACTGTATCTTGTCCTTCCTGGAGACAGACAGTTACCTTACCGTGGTTACTGCTGGGCCCAGGATCAAGTAATCAAATGATGGGACACAGTGGGACATAGTTTAGTGTGAAATATCTAAACACTGACTTCCAATTCATAGCTGATTTGCTAATGGGCTTCAGGCATACACATCTAAGCAGGAGTTCATGACAGCTAATAAAACATTAAACTACAGCCATAACTTATTCCAAATTCTACCGATGCTGTTGTACATGTGTCAAATGTATTTTATGGTAGAACATACAGCGACACATAAAGGTCATGTGGCAAGACTTTGTTTGTTTTCACCCCGGGTTGTCATTTTGATTCCCTTTTTTAAATGGTCATAAAATCGGATATAATGGTGTTAACCAAAGCATTTGCACTATTTTAACATTGGTTCTGCGATGTAGCAATGTGATCCTATCATCACTTGACGATGACACTATAAAAGTCCCCAAATATTTAGCAATATCCACTAATATGGCATTTATTAATAAGAATATATCAGCAGGTAAAATTGAATTTGTTTGACTTTCTAAACCACTAGTTTTTGACTTGTTGATTTTATTTAGATTTCAGTTATTTGTTTTATATGTATTTTGTTTGCAGATGTGCTTATTTGTGATTTAGTTTTACTTAAACTTTTTTTTCTTTTCTTTGTGACATATTCTGGTGTACCAGTCGTGTTAATGATATGAAAGAAGCCA
>JACYXH010000473.1:6562190-6599690 GCA_026745465.1 Lota lota | reverse complement strand
GAGTGGGTGGTTGAGTACGGTCTCCTCCATAGAAGCGCAAGAGGAAGCCATATATATTTGATATATATAGCTGGTCTATCTTTAGGCGTCCTTGAGCGAGACGCCTTGCTCCTACCTAACAAAACAACAAAACTTTACCCGAAGCACACTTGAATTCAAACACACATGAAGTGCACATAGAAATTAGGACACTGAACATGAAGCAACCTCAACACAATTAAAAAATTAAGTGTACTGCACTTAGTATGTAAAGCCCCTAAAAATAGGCTCAGTTGTTCTCTGAAGAGAAGAGATATAGATGTGATGACTTATCATTAACCACAAGAAGTCACAAGAAGCGTGACAGTGACGGGTAGATCACAGTTGCCTAGAAATGTAAAAGCATATTTTATTCATTTACTATTAATAGGTGTTTTTTGGAATAGATAATGGATCTTTACCGATGACCGATGTCTGTTTATTAGTCCTGTTGATTTACCTCATGCAATGGAACCTGGTTTTATTTTGATACTGTTATTCGTAGCGGGAGAATGACAAGTAGAAGGAAGACCTGAGCTTCATCCGAGCGACCCCCCCCCCCCCCCCCCCTTTACCTCGCCCTATCGATCTCTCTGTTAATAGTCCCATTAAACTCAATTATACACCACCCCCCTAAAAAGCACACAAGATAGAGAGACACAGAGGGTTGTAAAACCAGTAAGATTTACCTTCCAACCAGGATGACCAGAACTGTGTGTGTGTGACTGTGTTTGACTGTGTGTGTTCGTGTTTGACTGTGTGTGTTTGTGTGTGTGTGTGTGTGTGTGTTTTAAAATAATTTTCGGAATAAATATTTCTAAAATATTCTAGAAGAATGAATGTGATTTGATTCCGATGTTTTTGTCCATGCCCATGAAGAAGCGCATTTAATAATAATGTGTCATTTATCACATTTTCATCAGGTCAAGTCAACAAACTGCAAACATAGAGCTGGCTTACTTACCTACCTACCTACCTACCTACATACCTGTGTGCGTGTGTGGAGTGCGTGGATGATGGCTGGTTTAAGCAGCCTTTAACCTGGACCGAGTCAACCTGATTGGATTCTGGGGCTGGGTGAGGCTGCACACCTGTTGCATGTTGAGCAATCAATGTGCACGGGTTAAACCAGCCATCAACACACATACTCCGCGAGAGATTTCCTGCATGGCAACATGGAGCACCAGGTCATGTATCATTGTATCACCAACTTTAACAATAAACCGGTTTTCCAACACCACCACCCTGCGTCCTTGTCTGGAGGAGCCCAGTAAAAGTCACCTAGGTGGAGCGTGGCAGCCACCTAGGCGGCGTGTAGCATTGTCCTTGTTACACATTCACACAACAGATTGAATTGTAATATTTACCAGATTATTATTCAATATCTATTTTCTATAAATGGATGAGGATGTAGCGCAGGGTGAACAAACATGTTTATCCACAGCAACGCACCACGTCGGCCATTGTACGACGGAGGAGGACATAGAGGAAAGCGTCAGTTGAACACCATAGCTGTCCGTCCAGGATGTTTCTGTGTTGTCCAGATGGAGTCCAGCTCTTAGTGGAGGACTGGTGTTTTATTAGTTGAATGATATAAAACATGACAAAATGTCTGCACTCCCACTGGGGTCTCTATATAGGGCAGAAGCCCCCTCTCTCTCCCTCTCTCTTGCTGTGTGTCTGTCTCTGTTGGTTTCTGTCTTTCTGTCTTTTAGTATCTCTCTCTCTCTGTCTCTTTCTTTGTCGGTTTCTGTCTTCCTCTCTCTATCACTCTTTCTTTCTTTCTTTCTTTCTCTGTTTCTCTTTTTCAGTCTCTCTTTCTATATGTCTCTCACCTCCCTTTGAGTCTTTGTCTTTGTGTCTCTCTTTCACTCTCTTTCTTTCTTTCAGTCTCTTTCTACCTTTACTCTGGTCTGTCCATTAGAAAAGGCTTGTTGAACGTACCCTAAGAAAGGGAAGCATATCTTTTCTGCTCATTAGACACAGTGGCAGGAAGTACAAGGACATTAGATATGTTATAATAGAATATAGCCTACTGCATGAAAGAAAGTAAGGAAATCAAATACATTTTAGCGACATTCTGTCTCAAAGAAGGACATTTTGTATCCCTTATTGCGGCTGAAATAAATCTTTAGGGACTGAGGCACAACGGTGTACATGGTGATACACACACACACGTGTGTGTGTGTGTGTGTGTGTGTGTGTGTGTGTGTGTGTGTGTGTGTGTGTGTGTGTGTCTTTTGAGGCACAGTCTGAAGTTTGAAATCTCAGCTGGGAATAGTCTAGCCTAATGTTTCATGTCTTTAGGACTAGGAGGACACCACTCGAGTACTGAAATAATCATCCTAATAATCCAACAAGTTTCTATAGAGCCAGAGAGCTTTCTGAAATAAAGACTACATTTCCCTCCATTAATGGCTTCTTGTCACAAAGCTATTAAGCTATTTCAACTCTCTGGTGGCGTGTGTGTGTGTGTGTGTGTGTGTGTGTGTGTGTGTGTGTGTGTGTGTGTGTGTGTGTGTGTGTGTGTGTGTGTGTGTGTGTGTGTGTGTAAGGAGGTAAGTGAGAGAGATATCCGTGGTTTAGAAAAACAGCTGTTTGTCGTTTTGGTTTGTATCAGTAATTGTACTTATGTAACTGTGGCTTTTCCCGCATGTACCCACGATATGAATCATATTTCCCAAGAATTGCGGCCTGGATTTGATCATTTAACAGACGCTTTTATCCTCACATCGGCTTTTAATTTGAAATAAATACATATAATTCCCCTCCATTATTTGACCATTCCTTACTCAACCTATATCAATAAGCCTTACTAGTCATACTGACTATCTATATTTTCAATTTTTATGATGGTCATTTTCATTGAATTAACATGTTGGCAGTGTTAAAATATATAAAAGTATGACGTCTAGGAGTGTTGTCTTCTTCGAAGTGGTTTCCTGGGGGCAGAGGATGGAGATCTCCTGGAGCTGTCACACTTGCTCCGTACGGTAACCTTATCCTGCTGTCTGTGGCCCAGAGAATAGGCCCCGCAATAGGCTGACCTCTGGATGCCTCCACCACCTCGTATTCAGATATCACAATACAAAATAATCAAAATACATTTACAAAATGTGTACGGCATTATCATCTGATATGCAACATGTTTCATAAAACAAAGAGACACATTTCAAATATTCAATATAAATGTATTTTTTGATACAATATGTTAAAAATGTAAAAAACGTTTTGGAGCACTACTGCAAACACCAATTGATATTGCTTTTGTGACTTGGACACTTTCTACATCGGCCAATCACAGTGACCAATCTATTCTGCCTCTTCTTTTGACAATGCTTTAAATACCTCTCCGTCTGCTACAGAGACACGGTGGTACGGATGAGTTTTAATACTTTGGCCGTTTGCGTTGTCTACAAACGTACCGTATCTGCTGTTGTCATGGCAGCCACAGGGTACATCGTTGCCCTCCGATGTACCCTTTGCAACACTGACCCCCCCCCCCCCCCCCCCCCCCCCCCCCCAGCCGCGCTACGATGTCAATTTCAGTGGATTGCGGTGGTATGACCCCGGGCTGTGACTGCACTGTCACAGTGTACACGCCGAGAGATGGCTTGATGCTTATAAACAACGTGTTTGTCGCGTACTTACGTATGCCGTGCGGATGTGACCCCCCCCCCCCCCCCCCCCCCGTCTTTTTGATTTGTTTTTTACATTGGTAGTTGATGCACCCGCTCTCTCTTTTTAACTGTAAGTCTATCTGGCTTTTATTGTATCTCTTTCTCTTTTTAACTGTATCTATCTCTCTTTTACTGTATCTCCACCTCTCTTTAACTGTATCTCTGTCTCCCTTAAACTGTATAACTATTTATTTTAACTGTGTCTCTATCTCTCTTTAACTGTATCACTATCTTTTTAATTGCATCTCTATCTTTCTTTAACTATATCATTATCTCTTTAACTGTATTTCTCTCTTTAACTATAGCTCTATATCTTTTTAACTGTATCACTCTCACTTTAACTGCATCTCTCTTTAACTGTACCTATGTCTCTTTTTGAGGGTATCCATCACACACTATCACTATCACCGCTTAATCTATATCCCTGTCTCTATCTTTTTAACAATACAGTATATATCTTATATATTTATCTTTTTTTTAATGTTATCTCTTTGAATGTTTTGAATGTTTGAATGTCTCTTTCTAACTCTAGTGTATCGCTGCATGCTTTGAACTCTATCTCTGTCTCAGCAGAAAATTGTCTTGCTTAACTGCCTCTTTCAATACCCCCCAACCCATCAAACTCATTCCCTCTCTCTCCCCCTTTCCCTCTCCCTTCCTCCCTCCCTCTGTCCCTCCTTCCGTCCCTCCCTTCCTTCCTCTCTCCCTCCGTCCCTTCTTCCATCACTCCCTTCCTTCTTTCCTCCCTCCCTCTTTCTCTCCCTCCCTTCCTCCCTCTCTGTGTGCCGTGGCCCCTGAGTGGAAGCGGGGCATGTGGTGAAAAGGCCTCAGCCATGTGGGCTGACGAGAAGTGACAGCTCTCTGTATCACAGCCTGGCAACTGACAACTGACAGATGGATACCACTCACACACACTGCCGCCGCGGGAGAGAGACACTGGGAGAAAGACACTGGGAGAAAGAGGGCAGAGTGGCTGAGAGAGAGAGAGAGAGAGAGAGAGAGAGAGAGAGAGAGAGAGGGAGAGAGAGAGAGAGAGAGAGAGGGTGGAGTGTTAGAACAGCCTTGAGGGCATGCGAGGTTCCACTGCAGTACTCTCTCCTCGCGGGGTCCATTTTGGGTTGTTTTTGTGGACATGCTGAGGTAGAAGAGCATGATCTCATGCCAAGCGTTGATGTTGTATGTGCGCACACACGTATATATCTCCATAGGTGCATGTATGTGTGTACACATGCACACTCAGATGCACACATGCATCATGATTACATGGTGAACAATTGACATTTGTGAATGCAGTGCACAATTTATTAGTCTTGTTAAAAATGAAGGTATTAACATTGATAAATAAAAATATATGTCAACGGTAACACTTACAAAAAGGGTACATTAAGTAACTATTAATGAACATTAATAAATGCAGTAATAAGCATTAATTAACAGTTAACTAATGTTCTAGTACTCTTTTGCTAAAGGTGTTCATGTTTACTACTAATATTTATCTGGGTGCACCATCTCCAATCTTTTCATTTAGTGTTTTTAGTTTTTTTCAGGACTAACCCTAACCCTTACCCTTATGGTAATGCTACATAATAAGGCATTAACTAATATTAATTAATGGTTAATTAATGTACCCTTATTTTAAAGTGTTACAGTTTACATATATTTCTGTATATCAATGTTAATACCTTAATTAACATGAATAAATGTTAACAAAGGTTAACAAGACTAATAAATGGTGTAATGCATTTACAAATGTGATTTTTTTAATGCAAAGACTAAATCAAATTGAAGTCACAGACTTCACTGACAAAAGGCTGAATGTGAACACAGCTTAACGAGGCGATTTCTTTTTTTTAAGTTGGACAAAAACTAATGCAAATATTCTCCCATCTAGAGCACTGTAGAACTTGGCCATGGGGGAAAAGAAAATCTATTTTAAATAAATATGTTGATCATAATCATGTTTTTGGACAGAAATGGTCATGTGTTTGTGTGAGGAAAAAAAAGTAAAAACATGACCAGATCTAATAATTGACCCACATTGACGGGACAGTTAATATGGCCAAGAGGGGAGGGGGCGGTAGGCCTACAGCCTTACTTTAGCTCCAGGTAAGTTTAAGAGGAGTGGGGATGTTAAATAGGCAGTAGGCATGTTGCAACAGCGGGAAACGCACGAGATTAGCCCTAAAGTAGACACGTTATCAAATGTAAAGAGACACCGTCTACATGGCAACAAGGAGCTGAACAAGCTATAAACGAATGTCTTGCTAACCTAGATTATATCATTTTCCTCCTTCATAGCGTGTCCCCTGATAATTGCTACAAAATCCATCTGAAGTGAGGAATGTGAACTGGTTGCATGAATAACGAGACATTTTTGTGCACGCGAGCTACAAAAGCACTGGGCGGATTGAAGAATGGTAGCCTAATCCTCGCCAAATAGGCCAGACATTTTAGAAAATGTTGTTTAGGCAACTTTTTAGTCGCATGTATTTTATTTTAACCAACACTTAATTCATTACTAGAAGAGAAACTGGAACTCTCAGTATACGTGTTGTTGTTTTTTTGTGTGTGGATTTAATTCCGTTGTTTTTCTGTCTTTGCTACTGGAGGATGCTACTAGTGTCAATGAGGCCAACTAGGCCTACTGAGGCTTTAAAGCAACTGTCACTCAAATGACTACACATAGGCCTACTAGTCTTCTACAAAACCAACAGCAATTCAATTAGATTAGATTCCCCAGATGTCTTTACGTTTAAGTATCACTAAAGCATCTTATTATCTTCATGTTTTCCCCTTATGCTCTACCACAGCGTCCCGAGGTAAGTCGCCTAGTAATGCTTTTTGAAAGTCCCATTTGATTTGGCTCCAATTCGAGTCGGCACGCGTGGAGCCTCCAAACCTTCCAGTCCCAAATAACTAATAAGCTCACGTCTCAAACCATACGTTATTGTTTTTGTTATATAGAACAAAAACAAAAAAACAACGGTGTCACGTCTGAAAGTAGGCTGTGGTGATGCCAAACGGCAGGGCGGACGGTGATACCGTGCGTATTGTGTGTATCTGAAGTGAGGGGTAGCAGCAGCGCGGTGACAATGCACCTCGGGGCCGCCGTTGGGCCCGTCACACGGGAGACAAACTAAAGAGGAAATGTCCGCAACATGCTAACTCGTTATTCGCTAGCACGTATTCTGTCACTCATTATATCTTCTCGTTATAGCGCCGGATTATTTCCTCTCCGTTTCGTACGTTTCTCCTGGACGCGTTGACCTTTTAGGAATACATAAAAATATCGTATTCATGCTTTTTTTTTGCGTTTCTTTTTTTTAACCGTAGGGTAAACACTTGTGATGACGATCAGTGGCGTCTCCCGTGATCGGAAACGTCGGAGTCTGTTGATCCCTCAAGGCACTTTGTTGTCTTCAGTGAGGAAACCAACAGAATAAAGACAGAAGTGTGTAAGTGTGTGTGTGTGTGTGTGTGTGTGTGTGTGTGTGTGTGTGTGTGTGTGTGTGTGTGTGTCTGTGTCTGCGTCTGTGTCTGTGTCTGTGCGTGCGCGCGCGCGTTTGTGTGGGGCACGAGGAGACAAGTCAGATGAATGCTAGCCGACAACACTGTATGCTTTGAGGGATAGAAGGCCATCTGTCTCCACTAGAACTTGTGGCTGCCCCCTCTACATCCTAAGTGAAAATCAAGTCCTTTATATTTTTTCTTCACATGACTAGAGAACTAGAGTTTAGAGTGGATGGTGAATTGACAGACGAGGACATGTTTGGAAGATGTGTCGTAAAAAAACGCATCGTTTTGTTCATGTGATTTAAAACCCTGATATAGTCAGTTAGCAATGTTTCTGCATCGTGACCCAGAGATCTCCCTCCCCTATTAAATGTGCCGCTTGAGAAGATGTACTTATTGTAGCCTTATGTTCTCAAGCATATTGGTGACACATCTCACCCGTCTAATCAATGCGTCACATGCACGCGGGAATACATATGCTTATACACGTGCATGTTGCCAACGCTGCACAGATGTGCGACGCATGCACAGACACTCACTCGCACGCACAGACACACGCACGCACGCACGTGTACACCACAGAGACACGTTTATACAGGTCGTGCCAACACTGCAGAGCTGTGTACACACACACACAAACACACACACACACACACACACACACACACACACACACACACACATACACACTAAGACAGTCAGCTAGACAGACAGACACACACTCACCTACTTAAGAACAGTGAAGAAATCTGCCATGAAACTTAATCATAAAAAGGTCATGTTGGCGCGTAAGAGGAACAGATTAAATTAGCATAGAATTAGATATGGAAAATGATTTCTGTCAAATCACACCAAGTACAATTATAATATGTTAATTACTTATTTCATTAAGGACGTTGATTGCGGTGCATGGATGAAATCATGCGGGCGAAGACACCTGGAAGAAGGCAATGAAGCTTGAAACGGCTATCTCCTCCTCTTCCTCCTTTTCTTCTTGCTGCTCTCGCACAAACGCTACCTCCCTCGCCCCCTTGTTCCCTCATCATGCCTTTTCTACAATTGTTCGCGGGCCGGCTATTCACTAATGCATTATTAATTGCCCAAACTCTGCAAAAAAGAAAGAAAACCTTAAATCATATCGAGACCCAGAGTTATGTTTCACCAGGAACAGGAAAAAGTTGTGGAAGGTAACAGTAAGTTTGGGCCGTAATAGAAACAGAAAATTCATTATCTAAAATCAATAGTCCGGCAACGTCCTATAAACTAATCTGAGCGCCATTTTGTTTTCCGAGTGATTGACAGCCACTGTGTGACTGAAAGACGTTAGCGGAATGCGTGAAGTTCACTCAATGCCCGCGAAGCCTCTCTAAACGGGGGAGGTTTTTGTACAGTGACGGCCATGGCGCCTGTCACATCACCCCTCTCTGACAAGTGGTAAATGGAACGGGATTAGCATAAGCCAATGAGAATGAGTGTATGTTTAGATCTCATTCGAAGTGGCATCTATGACATTGCTATGCCAATTGAGTGGAAAATTCCATCTGTTGGCGTCGGACCCTTGGAGCGGTTTTGATTAAACTTCTAAAAGAGACCAATTTGTCAGTAAATGCGTGCAGTCGAAAGCTTTTCTCTCTCTTTTTGTGTGTGTAATGATTACGGTACGATATGTGTATCTATTCATGAGTTCAGCTGTATTCTGAACTCCATCAGCACTCAAATTAGCCTTTCTTATCAAGTATGAGAAGGAGGATTAGTGAGTAATACAGTCCATCATTTTGAGGGGCAGACTTGAACGTCTAGTTGAATATTTGCGGGGTTATCAGCTGTCGCCTCAAATTGCTCGAAAGTTGATGAAGAGTTGTGTTCGTGGACTCAGTTATTTCAGATAAGAGACATTTTCTTTGTCTTTTCTACTGCCTGTAGCATGTGTGTTTCTTTCCTCCCCGAATGCAACGTACACAGCGAGGTGTGCCATGTTTAGATGCGTTTGTGTTGAACCTATAAAGTAAGTAGGCAGTATATCGTGCGAGAATGAATAATACATTTAGTATGTTGCATTTCCCGCTTTAATCTCAATTTTGTCAACGTTTGCATTTTATTATTTGCAGTTTTTTGACTATGTTGACAAAACTGCAATTCAAACCCCCCAAAAAAGCTCCACACACACATGGTTTTCAGACATTACTTTAAAAAAATTTGGCAGATATGAAGTAAAAGTGTTTTTCATATTGTTTCTCATGATCGTTGCTCTTACGACCGTTGGGGCCAATGACTATGAGAATGACCATAGTGTAAAGAGTCTTCTTTACACTATTATCTCTCTCGTGCGTGTGTGTATGTGTGTGTGTGTGTGTGTGTGTGTGTGTGTGTGTGTGTGTGTGTGTGTGTGCAAATGGCACTTTAATGCTCCAGAGGAGATGTCATGGAATGAAATTAGAGTAACGGGATGCAAACGGGGAGGTTCCCTCTGGTAGGACACAGTGTTCAAACAAATTGTGTATTTCTGTGACTGAGTGTGTGTGTGTGTGTGTGTGTGTGTGTGTGCACACGCAATGGATGGTGTGCGTCTGTACGTGCACATGTGTCTTATTGTTCCCTGTGTAGTGTGTGTGTGCCCTGTTGTATGATAAATGTGCTCTCCGCTATAATCTATGTGCTTCAAAATATGATGTATGTGAGGATGAACTTTGAATTATAACCCAACCAGTGTCTCATTAATCTTCCCGTGTTGGGTAGGGAGTGGACCGGCGGAATCCATTTCATGTGTTTGTGTTTTATGAATAATGCAATAATGCAACTGGCCAGCTGGATCAAGTCGGCTCCACGGCGTGTGTGTGCGCGCGTGTGTGTGTGTGTGTGTGTGTTGTGTGGCGACATACAAGTAAACAGCTCTCTTTTGTTGGGAACACAGCAGGTGAAGCGACGCCAGGTGAATATAACAGGCAAGGTCAAGGGATCCCGTTAGCTCTGGGGCGGACGTGACGAGCGTGACCTTGGTCGAAGGGGAGACGGACCCGAGACGGGGTTCTCTGTGGTGGGGGGTTGCAGTGGGGCCTCTCCCTCGCCCCGATCCTGCTGTCAATCCATGTTGTGTAGATCGCCGCGTATGCCTGTCTGTCTGTTCGTTTGGCTGAGGACTCTCAGTATTAGCCGTTAGCGTAGCGTGGTCGTTCTGTAAATACATATATAACTACCCTTTCTGTTTATTTAGTTTATGTATCCATGCATTCCCTTAAGAGGTCTGCATTAAAAGGAGTCTCAAATAAATGTACTCAAACCAAAAAGAAAGAAAAGAGCGATAGAAGAGTAGTGTTGGTTTAGAGAATAACAGTAAAACGACAACTGCTCTGTCAGGCTTTGTAAAAGAACCCAACCGTCTCTTTGGAAACATTTGAAATACATTTAACGGTCCCATCTGTCGGTTTAACGGTTACTTCTGTTGGTTCACCAAAATAAAAAAAACTCATCAGCGAAATGGAAATCGAATGGACCCCCCCCCGCCCCCCCCCCACCGACATGCACCTAGCGATGAACTCTTCAAACCACAACACACGCCTGACACACACCTACGACATAGCTAACCCGAGGAGTGCCGCGCCAAACACACGCGACATTATCGCCGCAAGACAACTCAACTAAATCAACTCAAACAAGATAGAAGAGCGATCGTGCCGCATGGCGGCCGCCGCGCATTAACCAACCGCTAACCGCCTGTCGCCTGGCAGTGCTTTACTCAGCCTTCCTGTCTGGACAGGAAGCAATAACCGGGTGAGTCAAGCAGGCATTACATCCCAACACCCCTAGTATTTACTTTGCCATCCAGCGAGAAAGATTAGCCTCCTTATTTTCACTCGTTGGTTGATTTATGGCCGACAGAAAGCAATCCCTTCTTGTTCCGTGCACTATGCTCGTGCACTGTTCTCGTGCACTATGCTCGTGCACTGTTCTCGTGCACGGTTCTAGTGCGCGCCAGGGCCTACGCCGTCTTCAAGCCCTTGATGGCACGGTCGCCCTAAGGTGTAATGTCGGATAATATAACCATAGCTGCCTCCGTCACCAGACACTGAGCACCCACACCCCATGCACCACCCCACCGTCTCCAACATCCACGCTACACCCAACCACCCCCACCCTTACACTACCACCATCACCCCGAGCCCATGCACCACCCCACCGTCTCCAACATCCACGCTGCACCCAACCACCCCCACCCTTACACTACCACCATCACCCCCAGCCCATGCACCACCCCACTGTCTCCAACATCCACCCACATTCCCCCATGCTCAACCCCCCCCCCCCCCCCCCCCCCCGCAAACACAAGGCACACAGTGGCTTGCGGTGCTCATAAATTTATGAGGGAGAAGTGGCATAGGGGGTCAGGAGAGATATAGAGAGAGAGAGAGAGAGAGAGAGAGAGAGAGAGAGAGAGAGAGAGAGAGAGAGAGAGAGAGAGAGATAGAGAGAGAGAGAGAGAGAGAGAGAGAGAGAGAGAGAGAGAGAGAGAGAGAGAGAGAGAGAGAGAGAGAGAGAGAGAGAGAGAGAGAGAGAGAGAGAGAGAGAGAATGATCGGGAGAGAGAAAGATCGGGAAAGAAAAGGATGGAGAAATGATGAGAGGGAGGTACAGAAAGAGTAAGAGAAAGATTGAGATGGAAGGGTAGAGAGAGAAAGAGAGATAGAGAAAGGAGCATAGATAAGAGAGAGTGAGGCAGGGAGATGAGGATGAGAGAAGGATCAGAAAAGAGAGTGCAGGTGGGAGATAGCTAAGGATAGAAAGAGGGGAAGAGAGGAGAGAGGGGAGGGAGAGAGGGGAAGAAAGAGGGGAAAAGATACAGGGAGAGAGGGGAAGAGTGAGGGTAAGAAGGAGGGAGAGAGGAAGAAAGAGGGGCAGAGGGGAAGAGAGGGGGAAGGGAAGAGAGGGTGAGAGGGGAGGAGAGGGTGAGAGGGGAAGAGAGAGGAGGGGGAGGAAGAGAGAGGGAGGAGGGAGGGGGAGAGAGGTGAAGAGGCAAAGAGAGGAGGGGGAGGGGGAGGAAGAGAGAGGGGGAGGATTTGCATTGATTGAAAGTCTGAGATAGTCCCATCCAATACCGCCCCGAAGAACATCAGTTATTTTGCATCCTGACACGGCGATTGATAACTCGTAAATGTGAGCGGGGATGAAAAATGCAGATGGAAAGTGACTCTGACAAAAATGATAACGGCATCGCTCTTGGAGGTGGTGTTGGTGGGTGGGGGTGATGGAGGTGGGAGGCAGAATGCTGCTTATAATATTTAATGATTTGATATGAAGGCAGGGAGAGGCTGCTTGACCCTGGAGGAGAATGTGAAAGTCATCAAAACCTTGGCAGCACTTTGAAGTGGAACACATTAATGGCTTGGTGAAGGGAGAAAGGGTGTGTGTGTGTGCGTGTGTGCGCGTGTGTGTGTATCAATCTAGGTGTTTGTGTGTGTGTATGACAGTATTACGGTTGTTGATTTTACCATATGACTCTATATGTAGAATAGAGAATGCACACAACTAGACACTGATGCCCAGACATACATTCACTTGTGTGTCTGTGTGTATTTGGATGCATCTTCTTAAGATTTTTCATTTTTTCATGCTTTAATATTTTATGTTTTTATTATTTGTGCATGCTTAAAAAGATAAACCTAATGTTTCTGATGATTCAGATGCTCATTTAGTTGGCTGTGGGTAAATAGACTGGACTGAAGTTCAATGACGTCATGCTGTAATATGAGGGCTATATATTTACATGCCATTGCATTGTTCCCCTGCAAAAATGTATTGCAGAAGCTAATGATGGCAGGGCTAGTGTTGGTCATTGTCTACTGGTAGAGCATGGTGCTAACACAGTTTAAATTGTGCTATACATACCATTCAAGATGTACTATACTGTATATAGCGATGATAGCGTTAGCATGGAGATAACAGGATATGATGGAACATGCTCTCCATATGGCTAGTGCTGGAGTCCTGCAGGGGAACGCACAGTAGGACACTGGAAATATTATCAGTCCCAGCATACACACACACACACACCACCACCACCACCCATGCATGTGTGTACACACACACACACACACACCACCACCCATGCATGTGTGTACACACACACACACACACACACACACACACCACCCACGCATGTGTGTATGTACACACACATAACCACACACACACACACACGAAAACAAACATACAGAAGCATGCCCATACAAACCCACTACTGCGCACCCTTCTATCAAGGTGCTTGCGCGCACACACACACACACACACACACACACACACACACACACACACACACACACACACAGCCTTTTCCTGAATGTCTCAGTATTAAGACAAATCAACACAATTTCAATCCTCTTATCCGAGTCTGATGTCTGAAGAATTGTGTCCGACAATTAGGGTTCTTCTAATTATCAAAGTGCACCAGATTAAAGATCACTATTAAGAGGGTATTAAAAGTGCATCATATATTTTGGTAAGGAAAACAAAGCTCTTGGTGAATATCACACAATGTTCGTAGTATCCAGGAGGTTATGTTGTACAATAGTGAACACAACTAAGAATTACTATACCATGAGATTAAAATGAGGAGGCTACTACAAGTATTAAAATAATACATCATTCTGGAAATGGAGAGAAAGTATATAAATGCTACATCCAAAATGTAGCATGAAATTGAAAACAAATAATGACAACTGACAAACAACTGACAATTTGTAAAAATAAATAAAATGGACAATAAAATGGACAATAAATTCCAATGGAGGTTGAAGCTTAATAACTTTTGGTCTTAACATGTAAGGTGGACTAGCGTTCTTTGAAGAACATAAGTAGAACAGATTAAGGCTAGTGTATTTAATAAAGGGCTAGCACAGACAGTGAGCCGAGCTGCACAAGGATTGTACTTTCAAAGGAGGGAAGGATAATGGACCCTGAACAGATGTAAGACCTGGAAAATCAAGGGTGGGCACCACACACGTCAAGACCAGATAGAAAATGACAAAAACCTTCCTTTTCAAAAAGGAATATACTTAAAAACGTCATTACGGTAGAGCAGGTTTTATACAGAAGTTAGTTCAAGAAGACTATACTTCTCAAATACACCTGACAACACATACCCCCCCCCCCCCCCCCCCCCCCCACACACACACACACACACCAAAAAAAATAAGATATAGAAAGCAGAGCGGAGAGAAAAAAGACCCCTGAGTACATTTAATGAAGACACCGTTAAAACAGTTCAAATGAAAGGTGTTGTCGGAGCAAGTTGTCACGACACGGCAGCCGTGAGATTAAAGGGGTCTCTGTGTCTCCACCGGTCGGGGGTTCAACGGAGACCGCGCAAGGATTTGGCTCAGCCTGTTTAATACCTCTGTCGGCTGAGATTCAAACAAACAATTCCTCAATAATTACACGTTTACTTTTCATCAGAGCCACGCAGTAAGGTAAAACACTTCAAATGAAAACTCAGACACTGTTGGTTTAAGCATGACAGTGTTGATTCTTCTGGAATATTTCACTTCAATAACCCAATTTATATATATATATATGTTTTTTGTTTGAAATATATAAAACCGGTGTGCTTACAGCCCGCCTGAGTACTTAAATATGTCAAATATAAACACCTTATACCTTTTTAGATTATAAAATATCCACCCTCCCAATTATTTTTGCAGCAAATTCCTACTTAGTTCTGTCTTAATAACGAGACTCTCTGAGACCTCTACAGTGTATATGCTCCACTCCACCCACATCCCCCCATATCACCTATACTTACCCGGTTACCCGGTATTCTAACAAACGTTTCCCTAAATAATCCCTATGGATCCTAGCGGTTAGACTTGTCCTGTTTGCCAACAGAATTCAAGATCAGAAACAGAAAACAGAAACATTTCCTTTATTAATATTTTCATTGTGTCTAACCACTAGATCTCACAGCAGGGATCCGTGGCTCCCCCATGCCCATAAAAGCAGTAGCTGTCATCCCACGCAAGGGTCCTGAACCCAGGGGCCAAAGTCCTGCCTGGCTCTAACTAGCTCTACTCAATGTAAACATGGGAGGCCATTTGTGAATACAGAATTCGGGGCCGTCTGAGGGGTGACTGTCATAAAAAAATGAAGCATAGAACCATTGTCTTGGTTAAAGGGCTCCTACTCATATGAAAAAAACACTAAGATGTTGGTTTTGATGGACGTTCAATTTCAATACTTTCAAATTATTTTTTATAACTCAGTTTGGTGTTGATTATCATCGTTTCAGCGTTTTCAAATGTATTTTTCTTGTTATTGTATTTTTGGAGTGACTGGCTGGAGTAAATGGTTAGCCTCCTGTCGCTATTCTTCAGTTGATGTATGTGTGATTTAGCTAGCAATAATTATCCTGTTGCTAATTGGAATGCCTTCTAAAAATTCCTTTGGTAAGTTCATAAAATGTATTGTTTTTATTCCTTGTGAATGTAAAGGGATGTCCAATTTGCGTCACCATATTAATTTCAAGTCATGGGAGTTTTGATTTCTTGTCAACTTGTTCACAGTGAGCCTGTATTCAGTAGTGCTTTCATTGCCATTTCAAAATGATCTAGCGTTAACATTGTTTGATGCTAAGCTACTTAATATAACCTCTGCCATACAAAACAAAAACAGATTTTAGAGTTAGAGTGAAAGAAGAAACATATGACAATACAAACAAAAAAGAGCGAATTATATGGAAAATGTAATAAAGTCAAACAGAACCAGGCTGAAAATTGATTTCAAGTTCTGTCAGTGACAGAAGAACACCCACCCCCACACACACACACACACATACACACACACCATGAAGCAAACACAACTCACAAGAAATGCCTGCGAGAAAACAAAAAAAGCTGTGCCATTAAAAATATAATAGGATTATCGTTTCTGTTTGTTTGTTACGGTGGATCAAGAAAATTATAGTTAAGAGAACAGCTCACAGCCACATTGTTATCACCACTTCAGAAGAAAAAAACTGAAATAATTTGCATACTCGTTCATTGCTTTGAAATTCACCTTATTAATTAAGGCCAAGTGTAACAATCTAAAGTTCCCGGTCGCCACGGTTACGCTGGATCATCATATGGTGGAAAGCCTACACAACAACAAAGATGGCGGAGGTGTCTCAGAGATGAGTGAGTGGGAGGGAAACAGATCCAAGACGGAGTAACTCCCATGAGGGGTAGTAGTCACTCAGACTTTGGGGGACAAGCTACTGGTTGTTTTGAACGGAAGACAACAGAACAACAAGGAGTGAAATCTTTTGGAAAATAAGGCGTTGCAGTGTTCATAGTGCCACCGTGGTGTCTTCAGTGTTACGATCCTTGTTATTATTTTCTTTACGTTAGATGTTCGTTCCTCTACAATTCTTTATACATTTTCTTGGCATTAATTCCTCCTCAGATACAGGTCACCCAGCACATGGACTGCGTTTGACTGTAAGGCAGAGACAGAGGCGAGGGTGTGTGCATGAAGGTGTCCATGCAGGATCTTTCTGAGCGCTCACAGTCTTTACAATTTCAATGAAGTCATTTAGCAGACATTATGCAATCCAAAGTGACTTAACAGTAAGTATGTACAGATCATTAAGGCAGCAGGAAAAGGTCAGGCATCTCTCAAGGGTATATGGAGGTAGACTTGAGGTCAGAAGGCAGCATTATAGTCGAGCAGTTAGGGTTAGCGAACCCCAATGTAAGGCTTCCCTGAGCAGAAGGCCCTCACCTGTGCATTAATGATGTGTCTCTGAATGTGAGATTCACTGTAAATCGGAAATAGTCATTTGATTTACATGCGGATATAACAGTATGACTCTGTATGAAAAGAGTATAAGGCCTACAAATATATCGAGACCTTAAACAACTCTGGGATCTGATTGGACGTGTGGGCCAGGCGTTCTTGATGCCTCTGATGTCCCAGTTGTTTACAATGAAGACTCGACGTCGCAGTTTGCAGTACTTAGCCGCTCCTCTGGTACACAGAGGGGTAGGCTAACACCAAACGACGACACGTTGCGTTCTCTAGGAATAGCCCCCACAGCTACAGAAAGCGAGGCGAAGAGTGACAGAAGAGAAAATGCCCTGACGTATATATTGCCAAACCTGTTTTACTTCAACATGTTTCTTTTTTCTCCTCCCGACATCTTTGAGATATTTGCACATCTCAGCATGATGTGTGTACACAAATAACTGTTGAGTGTGTGTGTGTGTGTGTGTGTGTGTGTGTGTGTGTGTGTGTGTGTGCGCGTGTGCGTGTGTGGAGCGCCAACGTCGAACGTGGGTTTCCCGTACCGCGGCGCTGTCTGGTTTGCGGCGTATTTCTCGCTGACAGGACTGATCAGAACGCGGTGACAGCCTATGATTGTCAAAACGCCCGTCACTGAGTGGCAGCTCGGCTTTGGGAAACGCGCAGCGGCTCTGCCTTTTTTTCTTTTTTTTTCACTTTCGCTTTCCTTCCTCCCCTTGTTTTTTGTCACATCTCTGTTTCCTGGCACCGGGGCTGAGCTTAACTGAAAGTGAAAGTGAAAGTAAAAAAATAAATAAATAAGAGGAAAAAATAGAAAGGCGAAATCCACCGCGGGCGGCATAAGGAGCTCAATCTCACAGGGCGTCGTGTAACAGGACGTCAAGAATGTCACTGGTTGAGACTCCCGGGGCTGTGCGCGGTGCGCGGGAGGTGGGGGGTGGGGGGTGGGGAGGGGGGGTGGGAGGAAGGAAGGCAGATTGTGACAACGCTGGAGTCAAACCATCGTCGGGCGGAGAGTTGGGATTCGGTGAGTTCTTTCGACAAACGAGGGCCCCACTCTGTCTGTACACAGGAGGGAAAAGTCAGTTTAGATAGAAGCAATGTGTGTGTTTTTCAGTTGGAAAAATACCCGAACCAAACAATGCTCAAACTCTGTGAATGTGGTGTCACTACCAATTTTCCGCAGAAGTTGGACCTGTTTTCTCAATGTTCTGTTAAGGGATACGCTATCGGAGTCACAAGAAACGTTGACCGAAAACAGGACCGTTAAGACATCTTTGTATATTTCATACTACAATTTCTAAATGTACAAAGCTGGGATTTTACTATGGAGTCGATTTCAGCCTGGAAAAACCACAATAACCACACTTAAATCGTGACATTCTGGGGAGGTTTCAATGTTTTTTAAGGTATGAATTATTACATTGTATGAAATAATTATGACTTGATTTGAAGCAGTATCCAAAGAACAACATTAAATCAATGAACACACAAATATACGCATGGCGATGCTAAGACACGACTATCAAACCCCTTTATTGGCTTCCATCTACAGTCCTTGATACCTGGATAACCTTGCCCTCTGCCAATGGCCCAAACGGACAGATATGAGAAACGTACGCTGAGCTCAGAAGCACCAAGAAACACGACTGTGAAATACGACTGTGAAACAGCGGAAGTACCGAACCGTTTCTACGACATGAGACCACTTTGAGCATGGCAACATGGTTGAAGAGATTTAAATTCGGACTTCCAAGCATTACAAAACAAAATACGAGACTTTAAGAATCAGCCACGTGAATCTTGTTTTATTTTATTTTATATACGACAGTGTCAAGTAATGAAGACGAGAGCAGCTCCCCCTCCGCGGCGTCGCGGGAACTGGGCCCTGCGTGAAGATCTGGGACGCGGCCTACCCTCGGTGGAGATGTTAGACGAGGCGGCGATGACAGCAACACATCCATCCGCCTCCAACTGCGACTCCGTCTATTTATATATATTTATATTCATATTCATGAGCCATCGGACCATGCGCCCATGCGGTAATGCATTTAGTGTTATTGCCGCAGATGAACCCCGGCAGACGAGTGACAAGAGAGAGATTGCCGCGCCCGAGTGACAGAGGACTGGCAGTCTGCGCCAGTAAATCATCGCATCGACGCAGGCAATGAAAGCGGGAAATCTCGATGTCGGCACGACTTGTAAAAATTACTTTACCCTTCACTTTGGGCATTAAGTGGATTGTTTGTCCCGCTATTAATACATCTCTTTAAAAGACAAGTAAAGTCTTTGAGTGGCTGCTGGAAGGCGGGGGGGGGGGGGGGGGGGGGGGGGGGGGGGGCACAGAAGACATGATAATTTACGACTCACTCACGCTTTTGTTCGCTCGGCGACTCTTTAAAGAACTTTAGTGCCAGGCGTGCGTGCGCAGAGCGGGTGCGTGCGCGGCAGCGGAGCAGCCTACCGTGCGCAGGTAATGGCGCACGCGCCATAAACACAATGGCTTTTTTTTTTTCTACACCGCCTGAGCTCTTCAGTACTTGAAAGTAAAACTGTAAAAAAAAAGAAGAAAAGAAGAAGAAAGAAGATAATTGTCTTTAGAACGCCAACAAGACACTGTGAGACAAGCAGGCACGTTTTTTTGTTGGGGGGGGGGGGGGGGGGGGGGGGGGGGGTTTGGCGGGTAATACTTTACGGTTATTTATCCAAAATAACTAGCTCAGGTGAAGGGTTTCAGTGGGAGTAACGAGGGCGGGCGCCATCATGTTTCAGGTGAAACACTGGCGTGCATGCAGTGACACATGCATGACCATTCCTCAAAATAGAAGCCTCTCTATCCGTCCATGCCCCTCATTGATTAGCACTCACTCGCTCTCTTTCCCTAACCATCTTCCCTATGTCGCTCCCTTTTCTGTCTCTCTCTCTCTCCCATCTTATTCCCAATGTCTCACCCACTCATTTGTCTCTCTCTCTCCCCATCCCTCCCTCTCTCTCTCTCCAACTATCCCCCCCCCCCCCACCCCAGTTGTTCTTCTCCTTAATTCTTCCCTCAAACCTCTTGACAGGAAGAACCTCGCATGAAGATGCAGCCCCCTCCCATGTGCTGCATAATGCGGCGATGCGCTTCCTGTGGGTCGCGTGAACCTCCTCCTCAGACATGTGTCAGCAGCTCGCGACGCGCGGCTTGGACTAATGATGGCACCGCGGCCAGCCCACTGCCCCACTGCACGGGCCCACCCTTGCTGTGTGTGTGCGCGCGGAGTGTGCAAGTACCTGTGTATGTGTGTGGATGCAAGTACCTGTGTGTGTGTGTGTGTGTGTGTATGCAAGTACCTGTGTGTGTGTGTGTGTGCGTGTCTGTATGCAAGTCCTTACGTGTGTAACATGTTGAGACTTGCTCACACACACACATACACACACACACACGCAGACGCCTAAAACACAAGTAGATATTAGCATACACACACACACACACAGGTGAAAGTACCTACGGGTGTGCGTGTGTGTACGCGCGTGTGTATGCAATTACCTACATGTGTGTGTATGCAAGTAACAATGATTGTTTGTGTGTATGCAAGTTCTTTGTGTGTGTGTGTGTGTGTGTGTGTGTGTGTGTGTGTGAGCAAGTCTCAAAGTCTCTTTTTTGTGTACGCCAATATCTATATATGTGTGTGTTTGTGTGTAAGCCAGAATATGTCCGTGTGTGTATTAAAGTATCTTCATCTCTGTGTGTGTCTTTGTCTCTGTGTGTTAAGCCAGAATCTATATATTTGTGTGTACGTGTGTGTAGAGAGGGGTGTGTGTGTGTGTGTGTGTGTGGGGCCGGGGGGGTTTGGCATGCTGATTAAAGACAACCCTCCCCCCTCCCCTGCGCTGAAGCATCACGCCCCCCTCCCCTTCCCCCCCCCCCCCCAAAAAAGCCCACGCCGACAGCGGAGAACATGAAGCGGTGTCAGGTCCGGGCCCTAGATGAGGACACGGGATCCCTGTCACCTGGATTTACCGGCCTAATATGACAGCCGAGTTGTGATCCCCTGTCTTAGGCGTGTCAAGTCCCTCACACTCTTCTGCGGGGCTTATTCTCATGCAAATGATGCCCACCACCACCACCGCCGCTTCCTCCGTTTGGACAGAATCGTGAATGAGACTCGTCACACCGTCCGAAAGTTCTGAAACCCCCCCTCCCCCCCTCCCCCCGCATCCACCCTCCACCCTGCCTCCACCCACCCCCCCCCCCCCCCCCCCCCCCCCCCCCCCCCCCCCCCCCCCCCCCGCCTCCACCCTCCACCCTGCCTCCACCCCCAACCAGACTCAACTTGACGTGACAATGGCTTCTCACGGAAACTCGCGGACAGATGAAATAAATATGACATTTGACATTCAAATCCAGGTAGCACACACCAGGAATAGTTGAAAATAATGAGGCATTTGATGGGGTGTGTGTGTGTGTGTGTGGGGGGAGGGGCAGGGAACCCGGGGAGGCAGTATGTGTGTGTGTGTGTGTGTGTGTGTGTGTTCGCTATTTACTTTACCCTGTATGTCCCGCAAAGAGCATGTTCCCAAACTTCACCGGGGACTTCTCTAATAAATATATAAATATATATACACACGCACCAAAAATATCCAACAAATAATACAGTTTCACCGAGCTGGGGACAGCCCCTACCAATCACGACATCTAGTACTGCGTCAATACTGCTCTAAACTAAGTAGCGCTGCTGTCAAATGTTTTACCACCAATCAACACTTTCTGATCAACCAAATGCTTTTCTTATTGTCTTGTCTACAATAATATCCAAACTGGTTAGTAACGACTGCTGTTGAGTGTATATAAAATACATGACTGAATACTTGAGATTTCCTCTCACTTTGACACAAGAAATTATACTTGAGGCCGTCACCTGTGGGAGAAATGGCCGGTTTATAAAAAGCCATTTGATAGATCCGCGCCAAAGACACACTTCATCTATTCAGCGTGTTGGCAGTCGTCATTATTCTCTGAGGAATGCACTTTTGTCACGTCTCTATTCCTCTTATTTGCTGTTCTGATGGATAGAGTGGTTGGTATCATCCAAAACAAGGCCTACTCCTGACAGCTACACAATACTTTACAAGATGGTTCTGACTGCAGTCTAACTACTCCACGGAGGATGAATGTGTGGAGGTGGTTATGGATCGTACTTTGTCTGTGGTGACATGGGGTAGGTTTGGCCTTTGGTTCTAGGGCTTGGTTTTACGGCTAGGGCTTCCTCTTGGGAGAATTAACATTTTCTATAAAAGAGATATAGAAAAATGGAGAGAGTAAAAAAAAAGAAAAGAGGTATAGAAAAATGATGGAGAATAAAAATTTAGAAAAAATTGGTATAGAAAAATGATGGAGAGAATATAAAATCTAGAAAAGAGGTATAGAAATTTGATGGAGGGAATTATTTTTATTTTCAAAATTATTCTCCGTCATTTTTCTATACCTATTTTCTTGACATTTATTATCTCCATCGTTTTCTATACCTCTTTTTTATTTTGTCCATTTTCTATACCTTTTTTCTCAATATATTATTCTCTCCTTCATTTTTCCATACCATTTTTCCTCAATTATTTTTATTCTCAATCCTTTTTTTATACCTCTTTAAAAAAAAATATATATATATAAATATATATTCCCTCCATAAGTTTTCTAAATTATTACACATTTTCTTCAAAATGTGTTGAAAACAATTATGATCCTGTCGTACGTTTTGGTAACCCCTGTGCCTAGACTATGGGTGATCGTGTGCCAATTGCAAAACGTACTGTCGGTAAACAGTAGGAACCACCACTTAATACACTGTGCCCCAGGCCTCCGATTCATCTAGTTCCTGCATTGGGCGGGAATCCCACTTCTGCTGCTACACCCCATTATCTACATAGAAAGAATGCAGACTCCCCTTTTCTTTTTCTACCTCCTTTTTTTCTACAACAAAACATTTTGAAAGAGTATTATCAGCCTCGTGGGGCCTGATCAGACTCTAGTTTCACAGGTACTTTCATGTCAAATACACACTCAGTTGACAGGTCGGATTTCTGAGTGGTAGTACTTTGTTCTACAGCAGGCAACGCATCCACTGCCAGAATAGAAGTATTCACAGAATCAAATAGGTCAGCCTCCTCTGCTTGTCCACGAGCCCGAGCTCTAGCCAGAACACAAGCTGAAAACACTTCTGGCTGAGTCTTGGACACCCCAGACAAGCTTTGATTAACAAATGGGTTGTCGAGAATCTCTGGAGCTGGGTTAACTTAACCTCCAATTGTATCATTACCCATTATATAATCCACCCCTTTAACGGGAAAGGACAATCTTGAAGCCACCTCCAAAACATCCTGAGACCAAAAAATGAAGTGGAGCGGTTGTGAAACCCATCCCAATCCCTTGCACTATTGTACTTTCACTACACAAAGATCTCTCATCCAAGGGCCCCATCACACAAGATGAAGGATTGGGAACCACTAGTGTCTCTCAATACGCTCGGCCTGATAGTAATGTCCCTAGCCCTGTCCCCAACACCAGCGGAAGAGGACTCATGCCCCCATACAAAAACCCTCTTGTGAGTAAATGCAAATACCTCAGCCAATAAGGCTGCTTGCTGAAGAGTAGACCCTTTCTGCTCATTGAGATTAATTAGTGTGTGCACTGGCAATCCATTTCTTAAACTCCTCCAACAGTATCAATTCACTTAAGGAACGAAAATCACTTGCCTTCCTTGCAGATACCTTCTGCAAATAAGGCATAGAAAAAGACACCATCGTTGAAAAATGGGTCCCTTCTCCCTAGCAAACTCAACAAATGTCTGGGTGGAGGATTTTGTGAAGTTGCGAAATCGCTGACGATACGCTTCAGGTACCAATTCATAGGCCTGAAGTATCGCAATTTTAACATTATCATATCGAAGACTATCTTCAACTTAAAGAGCGGTAAAAGCCTCATGAGCCTTTCCTGTCAACTTACACTGACATCTGACATTGACTTAGCCCGGACATCTTTAGGCCAGTTTAAAGCAACCGCAACACGCTCAAATGCGCTAAAGTAACACTCCATATAATTTTCAACAACAAGTCTCACAGTCATCAAAAACAGCCCACCAGCAAGTCAGAGAGCAAGAGAGACAACCAGATTCTGGTGCTGGCATTCCTATACCATGTTGGTCCTAACTGCTGAGCAGCTACAGGTGAGCAGCTACAGGTGAGCAGCTCTACTAATCACCAATAGAAGGTTACCAATTAGTTTCACAGCCATGACAGTCATTGGCCATAGAAAACAGCACTAGTAGCATCAGTTTGGGTTAGGGTTACTGACCCTAACCCAATTAATTAGTAGCATAATTGCCTCAGAAAGTAAACAAAAGTGATCTATGCAAAATATATGAAGTTGAACACTGAACTGTCTTGATAACCTAGTGGCTAGAGTGTTTGAATCCCAGCAGCAAGGCATTAAAAAGGTATTCGTCTCCCCTTGTCTTCACAAGTTTAACTGGATTCTAGGTAATCAGATTAAGACGAAGAGCACTTCATATTGAAGTTCATGTAGTCCTGCAACAACTCCACTTGCTCCCCGTAAAAGAAGAAGAATCTCCTTGAAGATCCTCATTCTCACATACTAATACTAATCCATTTGCCTCGGAAGTCGGAGATGGGAATGACGTCATACCTGAGTTGACCATGTTCCAGTATAACAAGTCGGAAAACCTAGATGCTTTTATTATTAGCAATACCAGTTCTAGTCAGGTTAGCCATGGTCATCAATACCAGTTGATACTGACTTATGCGTAGCCTAATATTTTTCCGCATACAAACGTAACATGTCCACAGATAGATGTTGGACCGTACTGTGTGTACGACTGATTTAATGAGACATAAAACTACAGCTTTCACTACTGTTATTGTGCGGCGCTGACATCTTGGATGCTGAGGTCAGGGTTGTTAGGTTTTCCCGAGTCGGAAATCCGACTTCATGGGGCGTTCCTTTAAATTTCCGACATCCGTCTTCTGACTGTTGAACTTTACAGCCCCTCCTTCTTTGACTGCATATGTTGATTGTGTGTATTTTCACTAACACAGTATTATTATTATTTTTAGTATTGTTATTTTACATGACAATCTGATACCAAGCAGAACTACCTCTTAATTTGCAATATGAAATATTATGTGGTATTATTATGGGGTTAATATACAAATACAGTATTGTATAACACACAAAATATAGGACATACCCTGTATTATTATTTTTCTTCTTCATGACAATCTGATACCTAGCAAAACGCCATTTTACAGTTAATTAAATAATAGTATGTTATTATTAGGGGGTTAATATACAAATACAATCTTGCATAACACAGTAAATATAGGACTAATCCCTGTATTATTATAATTATTCATGACAATCTGATACCTGGCAGAAATAAGCAGAATGAAATATGTGGTATTATGAGGTAATATGGGTTAATATAGGAATATAATATTGTTTAACACACTAAATACAGGACTAATCCTTGTATTATTATTATTATCCAAGACAAACTGATACCTAGCCGAACACCATTTAACAGTTGAATATATACGATTATGTGGTATTATTACGGGGTTAATATATGTATATAGATGCTGTCTAATGGGTTTTCTATAAATAGAATAATCTATGTATCTTCCTTTTTTCCTTTCAGTTCAATATCTCAATTTTTTGGAACTTGAAAGACCGTCACACCTACCATAGTATTTTATGATTAACACACCAAATACAAGACTAATCCGTGTATTATTGTACAGACCTCGGTACGTCTAGCAGGCGGCATCAGCAGCAGCTGTGTCTCCCGTTTACCAGGGAAAGGCCTGAGGCTGGTGGTGTGGAGATGACTGGAGGTACAGCAGGGTGTTGACTTTAATACCTTTAGCTGCACGCACACACACACACACACACACACACACACACACACACACACACACACCACTTTCTTTATCAGCAGTCTATGAACCGTGCGTCTTATGTCACTGTTAAACTATATAAAAACCACCCTTTTCCTTTTTTATGTGACAATGCTCCCACCACCACCTCCTCCTCCTCCTCCTCCCCATCTGCTTTAAAGGGATCACGTTTTTCATTTTAAACACCTTAAGGCTCAGACATGAAATGATCACAGCAAACTCTGGTTGTTTTAATAAAACTATTTCAATACAGTATTTTTTCAAGGTGACAATTATGCCATCGCGCTCTGGGGGCGCTCACATGTATTGTTTGTCATGTTCTACTGTATCTTTTATGATAAAAGCAAAGCTGTCCGCAGAAGGATAGAAACGAAGGAATGGGTTTTCTGTAACTATAATTTATTTATCTTCCTTTTTTTCTTTTCAGTTCAATACCTCTATTCTTTGGAACTTGAAAGACATTCACCTTATTATGTTATGATTCAATCTAAAATGCGGAATCTGAATTAATATTTTTCTGTTGCTTTCATTTTGTCAACCAAAACGTATATTGGATTGGTTTCAAGCAGTGAATGGAAGAAGATGAACACACAGAACAGGTAGTATAATCCAGAAAAAAACTCCAATCAATGAGGTTTTAGGTTGTTTCCAATGCGAGTGCCATTAATGAAATTAAAACAATACCCTTTCGTGTGGAATAACATGTTTTTCTGTCCTGAAGAAAAGCACAAATTCCACCAAGCCAGAAGTTGCAATGCCAAATTAATATTCAACTGTTGACCTTCTAATAACCCTGAATAAAAGTATTTTCTTTTTTTGTCATTTAAATGATAACTTTTTAATCATGTTTATAAATTTAAGAGAGAATTACAAATATTAGACATGTAAAATAACGAATAACTGTTGTAAATACATTACACTAAAAGTAAATGTCATGGCCGTCAGACTACAAAATATGTCTATGTTTGTATGTTTTGAAAGGTCACATTTTCACAAAGTCACTCAAACAACACAAAATGTTAATCAGGAACACAGAAGTTTATTCTACAATTGAGGATAAAATTGTCTCATCAGTAAGAGGGTTCATCATCAAACATTGTAAATTAATACTTTTAGGGGAATTGCTTGTATTAGTTTTTCATATACAGTACCATGCATCAGAGAAGATGCCAGCAAAGTTCATCATTTCATGTAAACCACATTAAGGGTTGGTCTACGTTTCATTTAAAAAGAGACATAGTGGTCTTCATTAACAGAATCTTCGTACATTTTATCCCAATATTTGTCTATAAAATAACATCGTAAAAAATGCACACATTACAAATAATGTGGAACTGTGAAAAGCAAGATATGATGACACATGTATACATACTTGCTTATTTTTATACAATTTATGTTTAAAACTTAATTTATGTTCACAACCAAAGCTGCACATCAATGACAGAGGTGCTAATGTAAATACTGTACATGTTGAGACAACAAAAAAGGATATACAATACATACAAAAAGAACCAAAGACGATCAAACATATTATGATTGTGTTTTAAAAGCAAATTGTAATTATTGTAGTTGCTAAGTGTTATATTATCCCCATCATTTTAAGTGGTAAAGAGGAACTAAGGTCTTAAAAACTGTGGTGCATTATTTTACATATGTATAAACCAAGCACTTTTCAAAAAGACTTAAATAATAGCAATCTTTTTTTTAAAGAACAAATAAAATGTTTTCTCCTAAATAACTTCATATAAACATTTCCCAAATTTGGTCAATAAGCATAATAATTTGGTCATAAGAGATCAAATTTCCTTAGACGCATCCAGCCACTGCTTTTCATCTAAAGAAACATGCACAAGTTGTCTCCTATAGATAATGTGGAAATGAATATGAGCATGGCTAGAATCAGAGCACGGTCCAGTTTAAAACCAAGAGATGGACTATTCCCTAAGGCTCAGTACAGATGCAGTGCAGTAAAAACAGAAAAGCAACAATCAGTCAGTGACTATTTAGCGCCATGGCTACGTCATTAAATTGAGTTTTATGTTTGTATCACACCAAAAACAATTTGGTTTGGTGCCTTGCCCAAAACTGATTATCAAGTGGTATTAAAGCTACTATAATTTCAGTCAAATATCTATTAATTAAACATAAAACACAGCTGTGGCACTATCAGAAATGGCAGATTGCAGCTTCGAGATATAGTGCAACAATAATCTGTCATGCTTCATTTAACTTTATAGTTGATCCGTCTTTTCCATCTCCTTCACAAAGATGAGGTGGTCTTCCGGTGACTTTCCGTGTGTTTTGCAAAGGTGCAGTTTAATCGCATGCTTGCTCACAAAGGTCCGACTGCACAGCTTGCACTGTAGTATCGAACCGGTGTCTTCTTCTGTAAGTCCCAGTGAGCTGAACGTCTTCTCTGCTATCCTTACGGCGTGCTGCCCTAGTAAGTCTATGGAAAGCTTGGAGAGGTCTTTGAGGGTGAAGCCCAGATGGGACTCCAAATGAGCGATGTAAGAGGAAGGTGTCCTATATTGCGACGCGCAGTCACTGCACAAAAAGAGAGGATGGCCTGTGTCAATATTTTTCAGGAACTTTGTACTGCCTGTCCGCTTTAGCTGATATTTCACATTGGCCAGCCAATGTGAGATAGTAGTCATGGAAAGGCCAGTGAATTTACAGATGTGAACCCTTTCCTGGGGTCCGAGGTCGGTAATGACCAACTTTCCCTCTGGGGTCTCCCGGAGACTCGAGGCAAACTGGGCTTGGAGGATCAAGAGGTGCTGGGGATTCCAGTTCGACTGTCTGCCTTTTCGTCTTTGGATGGGAGAGAGGTCTTCGTAGCCCTCTTCAAAAACACTGCTGTCCATATCAGATTTCTCAGAAGTCGAAGATGGTGTTGTTGACTTTGGCGTCAAGCGGCCAGTCAGATTTTTCACCATGTCCGAAATATCCATTAATGCATTCTCCCGCAAGGGTGGGGACATCGATGGATAATGATTGGCAACGGCTCTCTTGCAACTGTTTACGTGACTGTTGTTCAGTGTAGGAGATGTGCCATTGCCTGTGCTGCCATTGGCGTTTTTGGATTTCGTCAAGTCCATGGGCTGATCCTCATCCCCATGGAACTGGCTCGGTAGCTCCTTCTGCTTGGCAGGGACAGAGCTTGGAAGGGGCTTTTCCACTGTGTTGTTGTTGTTGCTGTTGTTGAGCTTGTGAAGCATTGAGAAGGGATCTGTAAAAGGTGTGGACACCTTTGCTGCTTTTCCCAAGTGGTTGTTCATGATAGACTGCAATGCACTGAGAGGGTTCACAAGGGGCTGCTCAGGTGAATGATCAGTGATTATTCCTAACTTATTGCAGCCATTAGAAACAGCAACTTTTGGAGAAACCGCTTCGCTTTTCACCTGCACGTCCATTTTACTTTCTTCCACTTCACCTACTTTGTCTCTGAACTTGGTTGGGTCCTCTGTGGTATTTCTTTTTGCTGGTTTGAACAGGTTTTCCTGCTTGAGCAAAACCAGTTTTTCTCCAGGAGGTGGTGAGGGGGATTTGGTAGCCACAGACTTACATTTTCGTTCCAACTGATTTTCCTCCCATTCCTTCTTTACCAAGCTTTTCCCTGTTACTTTTTCCACCAGCTCCTCCATGGCTAGCATGTTGCTCCTGCGATTAGGAGGTGGAGAGGGGCTATTCGGCGAGTGGATCAGAGAGCCTACATCAGACGACAGCCCCTTCATACTGTTGGTGCTAAATAAAGGCTGCACCTGGGCGCATGAGGAAAAGGTAGATTTCAGAGCTCCATGGAGTTGATAGGCAGCATGAATGCTGGTATATCCACCCCAGGTGGGTGCACCTGTCTGGGCTTTGCTGATTGCACTAGACACTGCATTCTCCAATGACTTTAGGATGTCTAAGCCACCTTTAGGAGCCTCCTCCAGATCAGCCTCGGTGAGATATTTATGAGGCCTATTCTTTCCAGCTTTATCGCTCTTCTCGGAAGGATCTTCTTTCTCCTCTTTTATTTTCTTATCAGGGACTTTGATCTCTATGGTTTCTTCTGCCATGTCTTCCACTTTATGTTCGTCCTCGGGGGTTTGGGGCCGCGGAGGAGACTCTGGCTTCCCATTGGGTGCCGGGAGTCTTGTCGTAGTTGGTGGGAGGGGAATAGATTGAAATTTCTCCTCGACGACCGGATCAAACACCAATTGCTTCCCTTTTTTAGAGGCTGAGTTGGTAACTTTGAGGAAGTGTCCCGTGACCATCATGTGGGCTGTCAGTTGTTGTAAGGTGTCATGGGAACTGCCACATTCCATGCATTTGAGAATTTGTGCCTTGCGTGCCTCAAACTGCCAAGTATAACTAGCGCCATTTTGGTAACCATACCGATTATTGGCGGTGACATAGGGGTTGACGAGTTTTTGAGTTTCTTTAGGCGTCTCCCCCAGCGGTAGGCAAGATGAACCAGACTCTGGTGAACTTGGTGTCACCAATTCTTGAAATTGTCTTTTTTTGGTCGGCGGTACCAGTTTTGAGGTGAGGGTTGGCATCGGCTCTTTGAGAGGCACTTTCTGATAGTGTTTCGTTTTGATCATGTGGACGCTCAGGTCTTGCAAGGACTCAAAGGAGTGGCCGCAGTACATGCATTTGAGAACCTTCTGGGCGTCCTCTTTGCCCTCCATCTCCATGAGAGAACGTTTGCGGGGCTTGGACCACCGCTTTCCCCGGTCGTCCTCCTTGTCCTTGTTGTCATCTCGGTAGTGGCCGGATTCGTTCATGTGCACCGTCAAGCCAACCAGCGTGTCGTAGGCCGCACTGCAGTCCTTGCAGCGGAACTTGCTGGCGCCGGTGAACACGGGTCCGTAGAGCTTGTTGTTCTGCCTGTAGAGCTGCACAGTGCTGAATAGGCTGGGCTCAGGGAGAAGATGGTACGGAGTGTGCTGCAGGGTCTTTGCCAATGCCGCTTGGTGCCAATCATAGGCCACACCCCCACCGTTGTTTCCACAGTTGTTGCTAACGCTGTTGCCGCTGTTGGAGTGGCTTGTCGCCGTACTGGTGTTAACGCTGCTGCTGGTGGTGTTAGTGGAGGACATTGACGCATTGCCACTGCTGCTCGTGCTGCTACTGCTGGTTTTCACATGGATGTTCCCCTGGCTGTGACTACTACTACCACTAGTACTAAGGAAGCCATTGCTCCCTTTATGATTCCTCCCATTGTGGCTGTTGGCTTTCAAGTTGTTCCCCTGTTTACTCTTAAGCATATCCAGAGCGATGCTGGACCAGGAGGCCTCTGAGATCAGGTTTGCATAGACGGCTTTCATCTGCTCCAGGCTGTCCTGCAGCGACAGGCCGTTGGCCGGCTCGGGGCACTCCACCACGGCCGGTTTGTCCTCCATGAGGGCCGGTTTGTCCTGGACCTCCTGGAAGGTAGGGAGGGTCTTGAGGTCCGCAAGCTGGTCGCTGCTGTTGCTGAGCGGGGAGGCGTAGCCCGCGTCTGGGTTGGTACCATTGCTGAGCGGAGAGTTCTGGCAGCTGAAGTGATCGGCCAGGTCCTCGTCATCGTTGAAGAGGTACTCTCCTTCCTGGCCGTCTAGGGACAGCCCGTCATCCTGCAGGTGCTCGTCCTCCTGGATCTTGTTGTCTTTGAAGTCATCTTCAGGCCCATACGCTGTAATACAACACAACAAAAAGGGAAATGTTAGTTTAGCTATGTAGAGTGACACATGTATATACAAATACAGGTACATGTACTTTATAGAAGCATACAACAGTAATGGGTGAGTGTGTCCTGTTTCATACAAGATGTTATGATGCAAGTCTGATGAAATGCTCTGCTATGAGTCTACTTGAGGTAGGGGCAACAATCCCAAAGAGGGTTTTGTCAATAGTCCAGGCGAAGGGCACAGCTTTGCAATAATAAAGTGGCCAACATCCATATCACGACATTGATAGATCGTCCTCTTCACTGCAAGGCTTAATGAACATATTGAACACTACAGCTCTGCAAGGGTACAGCGCCATTTGAGCTGCAGAAATATTTACCATCACTTGAAACAAAACATGCACTAAACATGCACAAGGAAATAATACAAATGTGTGTAAGTGTAAATAATTGTATTTTGCCTAACCTAATGTATTTAGCTTTCTATGAAATGACTGATACTATGGAATCAAAACAGAGATATAATCATTCATCATCACCACAACAAGCACAATGTATTTATTTTCATAACGTGAGAGTTTAAAGATTTAATTGAACGAATTGGGGTACCAGACAAACCAGGCTACAGTATATATACATAATACTCATTTTATATTGAATGTGTCACTGTAGGTGGTCGCTGTTCTCTCGAATAACATGCTTCACGTAGTACGGAATTCACAACTAAGACATGGCAGGGTTGGAGGTGTGGGTAGGAGGGTAGTGGGGGGGGGGGGGGGGGGGGGGGTAGTGCCAGCTGCCACGGCCCAGCCAGGCCTCGCTTGGCTGGGCTGAAGCTGGCAGTGGCGGTGGAAGTCTTCCCAGCGTGGTACCAGGAAATGACCAGTGGACATGACACGTCCTGTTGCCACTGCTGGGCCCACCCCCTCCTTGTTTTGCAGGAAGTCAAGTAAAGCGTCTGTAGGAAATAACTGTCATCCATTTTGTTTTTTTTATTACCGTGGTTTATGCGCAATGTGTTGAGTTGTGGGCGAGTCCCAAGACAAGGCGCTAAACGGCTTTGGTCGTAACACCATTAAAATAACTCGGTCAACTTTTGTCAACAAAAAGGATGTCAGTTAACGGAAAAAACAAGGAGAAATGATCGCTATCGTTGTGTACATAATGCTCACAGGGATAAGCATACTCGTCAAGGACATTGTCTCTGGTGCGGGGAAAATAGCCAGCACAAAGGCTTTCAATAAAACCTTCAAGGATGAGAGAGAGAGAGAGAGAGAGAGAGAGAGAGAGAGAGAGAGAGAGAGAGAGAGAGAGAGAGAGAGAGAGAGAAAAATAACGAGAAAGCAAGAGAGAGCGAGAGAGAGAGAAAAAAGGAGACAGAGAGAGAGACGGACACAGAGAAAGACACACAAGAGAAACAGACACGCATAGAGAAATCGAGCGAGAGGGAGGAGACACACACACACACACACACCGGGTTAGATATGCTAAGGCAGCCCAGCCCGGCCGTTCTAAGATGCTTGTCAGAGGTGCCAGCATCAGTCTCCAGCGAGCAGGCAGATGTGCTGTCAGCTCCTAACAGCATGTAGCTCTCTATCCCATAATCGGAACGGACGTAATACCTGATGTTTGTGAGGTGCCAGTTACTGCTGCTGGGTGGATGTTGTGCAATGCGTAGTGTGTGTGTGTGTGTGTGTGTGAGTGTGAGGGAATTAGTGTGTATGTGTGTGTATGTGTGTGTATGTGTGATGCAGTGTGTGTGTGTGTGCGTGCGTGCGTGCTTGTGCACATTTCTGCCGTGTGTATTTGTAGTGTATCGCGTGTTTCTGTGCATGTGTGTATGTTGTGCAGTACATATTGTGTGTTGTTCTGCTGGTGCATGTCGTTAAGCGTGTGTGCGCAGAAACATCACTCCTGAAAGCAGCTCCCTTCGGAGCTCCTTTCCACTTTCTGCACTCTTTAGTTCCCTTTTAACTCCACATTCCCCCTAAACACATGGACCACCACTCTGTCCTGAGAGTTCTGAATTAAAACCAATACTTGAGATGGATCCTCGATGCACCTTTCACCCCCGGTCTGCCCCAGCGCCCACACCGTGGGACTAGCAGTAGCCTGCCGAAACAATACAACAAGCTGACTCCTCATTAAAGTTAACGGAGAGGGAGAGAGAGAGACAGAGAGAGAGACAGAGAGAGACCAAAACAGACAGACAGAGAGAGAGAGACAGAGACAGAGAGCGAGAAAGAGAGAGAGTGAATATTGAAGCGAAGCTGCCTGGCTGGTGAAGAGACAAATAGAGAGGCCCGACATAAAGAAGATACACACACACATATCCCCTCGCCCCCCCCCCCCCCCCCCCCACACACACACACACACACATGCAGAGAAAAGGCTCTCCTACGCCAACTAAACACGAGTCCTTCTCCGCTCCACATGGCATGTTGACAGCCGTCAGTGTCAGGGCCGTGTCAGTGTCAGCCCCGGGTGTCAGTGTCCGCACAAACAAGCCATCCGCAGGCTTCCGGAAGAAGAAATAAACAAAAAAAACAACAACAAACACAAGTCAGCCATTTTTTCCTTCCCTCTCTCCCTCCCTCTCTCTCTCTCTCTCTCCCCCTCCTCTTCCTCCCTCTCCGCCATCTGCGTCAGAAAAAGAAAAAAAAGGCTGCCGTGGGTGTCACCGCCGGCTAATAAGGCAATCAGAGATGGAAAAGATGCTGACACGGCAGATCTCCGCATCACTCAGAACAAAAGAAGAACAGGGAGGAGGGGGGGGGGGGGGGTGGATTAAATCGTGGGGGAGGGGGGAGGAGGAGAGGTGTGTGGGGTGTGTGTGTGTGTGTGTGTGTGTGTGGGAAGGTGTCTGTTGTGGTTGTCAATCAAAAGTGTAAGCCCACTTTGTGCTGCCAGAGTGGATGGGGAAGTTTTGAAAAGAGATGAGGAAAGAAAAAGACAAAAAAAAAGAATTCTGTTTAGGCTAGCTCACAAAAGTTGAGGCCTGTGTGTGTGTGTGTGTGTGTGTGTGTGTGTGCGTGGCTGTGTGTTTCTATGTGTATGTGTAGATAGGAAATAAAGAAAAAAAAATTGTCACTCTCTGTAATCCTATGTGTGTGACGTACGCTTGGTCAAACATGTGTGTGTGTGTGTGTGTGTGTGCATGTGTGTGTGTCGGTGTCATGGCGTGTCAGGTGCAGCAGGGGGATCTGCGACGGGTGGCGTGGGTGAGGAGGGGGGTGAGGAGGGGGAGGGGAGAGCCATCTGCGTGGGGGAGGGCGGCCTGTCACTTCGGCTGTGTCCAGAGCCCCCTGACTCCTCAGTACAGACAGGTGACACCCCCCACCCCCCACCTCCACTCTGGCCCTCTTCCCTTCCGTTGCCCACCTCCCAATACGCATCCAACTCCTCTACTACTTAGTACTATAACTATTCAGTCATTTGGTCGAACTATTATCCACTGTGACCTACAGAGTATTCAGACGCATGTCATTTAGGAGCAGGTAGGGGTTAGGGGTGTCCTGCTCACAGGTTAGGCTGTGGACATTGGAGATCGAACCCAGTAGCGTTTGGCCATGAGTCGCACACATGCCGAGACACAACACTACCCTGACACGCTCCTGCCCCACCTACACCACCCACCCGTCCGCACCATACAGTGCGGTGGCACGTACACATCGCACACGACTGACTGAGCTGCGGATGTTTGAAAAACATGCACTTAAAAAACGCTTAGTAAAGACAATGATTTGCCGAAACACATTGCTTCAATTATTCAGTATATTCTGTGCTCTCACTGCCGTTTCCAAGACATTACACTATTTATTTGTATTCACATAGTAAGATACATCACAGTAAGATGTATATCTTAAGGCGTAACTTGGTTGCTACCACTAGGGCTGTATCAATAAAAACATAGTATACCAAACAATGCGGTTGGTATTAGCAACCCCCCCCCCACACACACACACACACACGACCACAAAGGCAAAACTACCAGCACAGACCTAAAACACGGGACTACCTGTCTCTCTCTCTCTCTCTCTCTCTCTCACTGAGGCGGTGTGAATAGGAAAGAGAGAGAGAGAGAGCGAGAGAAAGATGAATAAGAAGGAGAGACTCATTTGCGGTACTAATGTCCAATTCCGTCCGGCGACAGCGGTGGGGAACTGAGGGACGAGGCACTCCTGCACCCTACAGGCTTTTTCCTTCCTTCCTTCCCCCTCTCTTTCTCTCTCTCTCTCTCTCTCTCCCTCTCTCTCTCTCTCTCCCTCTCTCTCTTCTCCCCGCCATTTAGCCGGCCGTTTGCAGTCCACCGCGGCGTTCAGCGTTCCTGGCAGTCTTATTTCTCCGTGCCGATGCGCTTTGTCACCGCAGGCGCCATTCCCCGCCACTCACCGCTGATGCTTGTGGACAGGACTGATCAGTGTGTGTCACTGACCCGCGAGCTGCTACCTTCTCCATCCCTCTGTGTGTGTGTGTGTGTGTGTGTGTGTGTGTGTGTGTTTGCAGGACGACCGAGAGAAGGAGGTGGAAAGCGGGAGAGGATCGGAGAGGAAAGTCGGTTGTAAATAAAATGACATTATTATTTCCTCCGTCCCGTCGCGTGGAGGAGCCAATTATGGTAATGCGCGAGTATGTCAGGTAATCTCCCGCTCGCTCCGTCTTCCTGTTTTGGGGAGCTGACACTGTCTGTTTGCAGCGCGAGCGGGGGGACGAACGCTAAGCACGGCCCGGCGGCACGGCGATCTTCTCGGCTGTTCTCCGGGGCGTGTCACATAGAATCACTCAGAAGGGCGGCCCTTTTTCGTGGGCCCTTGCTGAACTTTTGAAAGTGTGTAGCGAGAGCTAGCGCTGACACCGCGCTTAACAACGTATTACGCTGTGTGTTTCCTTTTGATTTTAATGTTTGCGGAGGAGCATCATCAATCAAACCCAACTGTCGGTCTTGTTTTGGCCAGATGACACGCTGGTGTCTGGCCCCTGGTTTTACATTCAGACCACAATCCAATACTGTGTACCATTCAGTCATTTCACAGACATTCATCCAATGCGACTTTCCTCCATAATTCTCATGGAGGAGCAGATAGCGGTTAAGGCATCTTGCTCAACGACAGGTAGTGGACATTGTGGTTTCGAAAGCAGCACCTTTCGGTTGTGTGTCTCATAGGGTATGAGACACACAACCGAAAGGTGCTGCGTTCGAAACCAGCCTACTACAGCCTACTACAGTATCCTGCCCCCTTTAATAATACATTAAGAGCGTAAGAACTAATAGGTATTACCACCTCTACCACCTTAACATTAACCACAGGCGAAGGCTTTTCCTGATTGCCAGGCTCACCCCCTCCTCCCTCCCTCCCTCCCTCCCTCCCTCCCTCCCTCTCTCTCCACATGGTCTGGATGGTCCACCATATGGCACAATAGCTCGGGGGAGAAGGGGTGGTTTTATGAGTGGCGTGCCGTACAAATCCATCTTGTCAGTTTCCGTGAAAGAAAGACTAAATAAACTTCCGGTAAACAAAGTATTTGTTGGGGCTGGGTCAGGGCTGAAGCTAATGTGCTATTCTAGCCGGTGGTGGGAATGCAAATGTAGTGTTTTCTTTTAAAGGTTAATTCAGTTTGAGTCTTTGGCATATGGAGTTTGGCTACGTAAATTGTGCTATTTGAATTTGACTGTTCGCGACAAAGAAGAATGTTGAATTGTGTACTGATTCTAAGCCGGCCCTTACCTTGATATAAACCTACGCCATTTTGAGGTTACTTGAGGTTAGCTGATGTAACAATGTTGAATATGAAGTATTGTCAATTCTAGCATCGTCATTTTTATTTCACCACACGTTTAACCGCCCCTGACCTGTTCTTTATTTGGCCTCTCCCTATTGTTTCATGTTTATTCAGGTCTTGGGGTGAGTCC
>JACYXH010000473.1:6554690-6557190 GCA_026745465.1 Lota lota | reverse complement strand
ACTACCGCCTTGATTGTCCCTCTATCGTCTTCCTCGGCCACCATCTTGATACCTCGCCCTCTTTTTTTTAATTTTCTTCTTTTCATCCACCTTCTACTCATCCCTCAATTGCTCCGCACGAGTCTCTTCCACTCCTTCGCTCGTTTTCTGTTGCTTTTGCCTTGTCTTTTTCCACTCCTTCATCCCCCCCCCGCACACCCTGTCCCTGCCTGTCACTCTTTTTTTCTTCTTGTCTTTTTTCACTTCGCTTCATGCCCCCTCCCTTCTACTGCTCTTTTTTCTCTGTCCATCTCTCTCCCTCCCTCCCTCAGTCTCTCTCTCTCTCACACACACACACACACACACACACACACACACACACACACACACACACACACACACACACACACACACACACACACACACACACACACACACACACACACACACACACACACACAATGGTGTCTCACTCAGTCCTGTCTAGCTCTCTGGGCCCAGTCACAGACACATTCAGCACCTCCATAAATTATACAGCCACACACACACAGACACACACATACACATCCACACACACATACACACAGTGAGGGAGAGAGAAGAGAGAAATAAAGCAAGAGGTTTGCTTATATTGAGGGTTATATAAATGTGCTACAGAACGTCAGTTTGTGCTGCTGTGTGTGTGGCTATGAGTAAAACGTGACTTTTTATTTTTGTTGCTTATTTTGCTTTCTCATCCATTTACAGTACGGTCAGTAGACCGTTGCCGAACGTAATATGCAAGATGGACAGTTTTTAGACGACATACGATCGCATTTCACTTGCAGAAGACGTTACCATTTTTCAGCCAGTCTGTGATCGTGTCAGCTATAACTGACTGGTGATTCCACCACACTGGGTCAGCTTGTTTTTAAAGCCTTTAAACCCTGTCATTCGTTGTCTGTCATCATAGCGTGGCTTTCCTACAGATAGCTAATGTCTAGTTAATGATTGCCACGGAGTGCAGGAACAAGGTATTCGGGCTGACACATTAGACGAGGTTAGGCATTGACTAGTCTGAAACCGGCAGTTGGTGTGCGTGTTTGGGAGCCTTAACGACGACCGGGAGCGCTGAGCCAATGGCAACGTAGAAACATCAACCCACCAATCAAAGGATTCCTTCGGTTGGTCAGTGAGTCATTCTGTCTGACATGGAGACAGACGGACAGTAAAACGGATCAGCGATGACATGCAAGGCAGACACTGGACGTGATGATCGGGGGAGGGGTGGATGGGTGGATAGGTGGGGGGGGGGGGGGGGGGGGGGGGATCTCCCCAGACCCCCCACGGCTTCCTCCTAGACTAGACTAGACTACTGAGACAGACACCCCCCATCCACCCCCCCCCCCCCCCCCCACACACACACACACACACACAAGTACATAATACCCTCTCTCTATGACTGACTGCCACTGTCTGAGACAACACAAGAGGCTCATGGGAGATTTTAAAGGAGGAGGAATGTTCCAGGGGGGGTGGGGGTTGGGTGTGGGGGGATAAGCACGCAGAGTTGCTCATTTGCTAACATCTATCCCCATCAATCCTCCATGACTGGCTATCACGCAACAGCCGCAAAGGCCACCGGGTCAACTAGCCTCGGCTAACTCCCAACAGTCTAGTGCGAGGAAGCTCTCTGTATTTATTTTCTTTTTCTTTTTATAAACATAACACCATACGTCAAGTGAAGACTCATCTCATTCCTGTGTCCGCTGGGCCGTTCTTCTTCACTAAAGCCAACTGTAGACACTGTTAACAGCAATGGAATTTGACTGTTGAAAGATGTGTGCACTCGCATCACATCTGGGCCCCCAGTAGCCCACACAATGGATGATGCATTCAGCTTATAACGTAATCTAGACCGCGTGTTTTTCCTGCATGCGTAGATTACCGCTGAGGTATGTGTTTTTTCGTATTGACCTCACAAAGAACTAGAGGAATGAGGAATTATTTTATGGGATATGAAGATGCTAATCAGACGCTGTGTGGTCGTTATACTTTCTGTGACTCAAAACATTGTGTTCCTATCCTCTTCCTGGACTTGCTAGCGATGAAGAGGTGAGTGAGAGAGAGTGAAAGGAAAGGAGTGAGAGACAGAAAGAAAGATGGGAGAGAAGAGATAGAGGGAGAATTGAGTCACTAGGATATAGATTGATGACAGAAAAAGACTGTGTGTGTGTGTGTGTATATGTGTGTGTGTGTGTGTGTGTGTGGTTGCGTGTAATGATTCCCCAAAATTCTACCTGAAAAAAAGACAGACAAGGGAGATACAGCAGCAAGGAGAGAATGATGGAAGAGAGACAGAGGGAGAGAAGGACATTGAGAGATGGTGAAAAAGGAAGAGAGACAGACTAAACAGGAATAGGGAGTAAATGATGAAAGAGTGAGATAAAGAGAGAGAGGTGGCAGTGTCACCAAACTGCATCGTGACCCGGTCCAGACTTCTGCCTCAAGGACAAGTTTGCGTCTGCTCCCTCCACCCGCC
>JACYXH010000473.1:6524690-6549690 GCA_026745465.1 Lota lota | reverse complement strand
ACCAATTTTTAATTAGGGGAGCCCTTTAGAATAGAGGTAATAATCGTAGCGGTGAGTGTGTTGGTGTGCGTGGGTGCATGTGTGTGTGTGTGTGAGAGAGAGCGTGCATGCTGTTTTGGGGAACATTATCTGAAAGGCTACACTGTATCTAGCAATACTGGTGCAAACTAGTGACTTCAGCTCTGCGACAAATAGTCACGGGTCATTTGTGTGCTGTATTGTATTTAGGAGATTAGAAATAACCCAGATGATTTCTAATAGATGTTGAATGAGAACTGTATGAATTATACAGATCGTTCATACACTTACATAACACAAACATACACAACGTTCATTACTTTGGTTCTAGCACCAGGCCCTTCTGTCCTTCCCCCAGTTATCTGACAATGTCAAAAAGATTGAACTTTCAACTTTTCAACTCACTGAACCATGAACCACTAAGATGGTGGTCACTGAACATCTCTGCTTCTCGTTAGCCATTTACAGTAAGAAAGAAACAGCTCTTGTATATATTCGATGTTATGAAGGGGAACCTATACCTGCACCTTGATACTGGTGGCACACACAGTCAAATCCCATCCAATAACACGTTGCCTTAACTCTAACAGAGCAACGTGTCGAAAGGTCGAAGGTCAGCATGCTGCTAGGATGAAGCCATGATCATCAAAGCTTGTCCCCCCTTGAGGCATGACCTCATCACAGAGTTATGTATCTCCACATGAATCGACACTCAACTTTACTAGAACCCGGTCAAAAGTACCAAGTTAACTACACATGAGCTTGAAATTGTTTTCCTAACCGGTTTAACACTAGCTTAGTGTATAAAGTATACAAAAACGTGGTTTAAATACATTTTGCCTTGTACGTGTAGTGTATCAAAGCCTATATTTCTAAGATTTGTTTACGTGATACTCCTGTAAAATACACTGAAAACGGTGACAGTTTGTGTTTCCAAAACCTCTTACTCATGCATTACTTTGCATCTCTGCTTTGCGTACAGTACGTCTATTTATAATTTATGCTTATTCCGATATTGTTTCGCTAGCTACGCTTCTAACCAAAGTCTCCTCCAAACGAGGGACTGCAACCAAAAAAAAAAAGAGAGAGAGAGAGAGAGAGAGAGAGAGACAAAAAAAAACCCAACAACAATGAAAATGACGACAAATGACTGCAGCAGAGCTCACTGCTGCTCAAATTGCTCTGCATCCAAGTGAACTGCCAACGCTGAGAGATGCGCCGATGAGCTTTCCAAATGGAAGAACACAATGTATTGTCACAGGTCATAAAGTAGACGGGCGAGCCATTAAACCCGGAGGAGTGGGGGGGGGGGGGGGGGGGGGGGGGGGGGGGGAGGGGGGAGTCGAATCAGAACCGCCTGCGACCGGTTCAACGGAGCTTGTTTAAAACGTCATCGACTGGCCGTAACGAAGGCAGTTTGAAGATAAAGAAGGATCTACGCAGCGTTTTGTTTTCGTACAACTATTTGTAGGTTCTAGGAGGGACAGAAATGAACAGGGGTCGCAATTCACACACACCAGCGCACACACAAAAGCACACACACACACACACACACACACACACACACACACACACACACACACACACTGTGGTTAGGTGTGATCATCACATGTCAAGCAGTGGGAACTGGGCAAAGAACGGCAAGTTTGAATTGACTCTCTCGGTCACCAAACAACAGCAGAGAGCCAAATCGATAACCAAAACCCACGAATCAATGTCCAAAACCCACCTTCCCACATTGGGTCAGGACCACACATTCCTGTATGAACGAGCGAGCGGTCCCAGCTCGTTTCAGCTCTCTTGTTTATGTTGTAAACATTCACGTACATGTTTGCTGATGCAGTAAAAAGTTCAGGCCTCGGCTTTCTCCCCCCCCCCCCCCCCCCCCCACCCCCCCGTCTCCCTCACTCCCTCGTCTCCATCTCCCTACACATCTATCTCTCGCCGCCCTCCATCCATCGGCAGTGCCTCGCGTCCACGCCGAAGATTACAAACCCTGCGGAGTTCAAAGTCGCCGCGCGCGAACCGCAACCTTGATTAAGTCTGCTTAACCTCACATTTCCAGCGGCCTGCTTAACATTCTGCAGATGTTCGGCTCCTCTCTGGTCATTACCGCGCCCGGCTTCAAAGGCTATCAGGCCGTCGCTAGGAAACGCCTGTCAATCAAGCCACTCATGTCTTCTCAGGGACACGAGACACCGGGGCAGACTCTGGCGGTCGTATGATCCTCCCATGCGCACGCACGCACGCACGCACACACACACACACACACTCACTACAGTGAAATGACTGAATTTGAGCTGTAATGTATGCGTGTTCTCTCTTTCCCTTTCGAGGCATCTTCTATCTATCTCTCATTATCCATCTATCTCTCGCTCGCTCTTTCTCTGCCTCACTCTATCCATTTCTCTCTATATATTCATCTTTCTATCTATCTCTCTCATCTACCTATATCTCTTATCCATCTACCTACCTACCTCTATCTTACCCTATCCCAGTAATGTATGTGTAGAATTTAAGTAACGTAATAAGATTATAATAACTAATTATATTTTATATTTTCAGAATCTTCTCCAGTCATTAACACACTGGCTAACATATGCAATATGATATAGTCTATTGAAACTTAATAGTCTGCAACTGACAACTTGGGTGACCATATTTGGTTAACAATGACAAGCATAGTGTAGGCCTTGATCTACTAAATGCAGCAGAGCAACTGTTTTGGTTAGTAGACTCCGCCCCTCAATGAATCCAATGTATCAAGGCGGTGCTTGACTTATACCACTTATTAACTGACCGTCAGAGTAGCCTCCTTGTTCCCTATCCCGCGGATAAGGCCTGTTTGGTTTTTAGGGCGCTACTCTGTGATCTCGACACGCCCCGCTGAACTCATCTCCTCCTCCGTCCCTTGTCCCTCCCCCCATGGGTATTAATCGCAAAGTGTTTATCCCGCCTAAGAACTTTTCTTTTAATTTGTCATCACTTTGCATCTCGACAGGGGCCTAACAAAAAAAATAAGTGATTATTTTAACTAAAAAGACCTTGCAGTCAGGCGCATGCGTGTCTTCACGGTGAATGATTTAGGATGATTATCAGGAATGAATAGATCAAAGCACTCGCATGACAGGCGATCAATCAAGCATCAAATCAAGGATGGCAATCCCGGAGCGGAACACAAGCTGCAAATAGGCCTACCAGATTTTTTCCCCTTTTTCTTTCCTTCCCTCCCCTTTCTCTCTGTTTTCAACTGGGCTCGACAACTTGCCCGAGCTAAAGAGAGATGAAATAGGCCTACCATTAGATCATGCGTTTGTGTAAAAGAAAAAAGAAAAAAAAAGAAACTAAACTTGGCACCATTCCCTTTACTCGAAAGCCGCTCGGGACGTAGAAAGTGAGGGATAGCCTACAATAGGGATGGATGCGTAGACCCAAATCAATAAAACACACATTTCCACGTAGAAAACGGCGGACTAATTCGCGAACCAAAATAGTAGGCACTTGGATGTTTAGGCAGGTCAATACAAATGATAGGCGAATACAATATTGGATCAGTATGCCTATCCGTAGGCTACAGCGAAATGCAGAGTAGCGGATTGTTTTCTCCGTCCCTCTCCGCGGGTCTCCGTCTCCTCGGTCAATTCCCACAGGCCGAGAACGCTTTCCAGGTTGACCCTCTTACATCTCTTAACACGATCAGGGGATCGACGAAGACGAAGAAGAAGTAGGAGTGCATTTTGTTTTCTCCTCGTTCTTATTTAAATAACAAAAAAAAAAGGGGGGGGGGGGGGGGGGGGGGGGGGGGGTGCTGTAAAAAGCTGGGCTTACCAACGGATCGCTGGGGCGCTTGCTGCTTTCTCCTCGGCATTCTGCTGCAGGACTTTCCGCTTGACTTTTCATGCAGAGATCAAAACAGACTGGAGCCGGACAGGATTCCGATTCGGTGGGGGGAATTACACGTCTCTTCCTCGACCCTTCGCCAGAGTTGCTTCAGGATTTAAAAAAAACAACAACAACGTAGCTCCGCGAGGGTTCCTTGATGTCTATGGGTCGGTTTAATAACAAAAAATAAAGAATAATCGCTAAACGTCTATCATTTTTAATTTTTTCTTAAACTCGTACGTCCGGTGATAAACGAGCTGACATCTAAACGAAAATCGGGCGTTTTATCAACTTGCGTTGACGGTCAAAACTCATCGTGAGAAATGCGTTCGACAAAACTGGATTTCACAGTCTATAGCTGGGAGGAATACGGACAGTTGCCGAAGCCCCCGATCGCTTTCCGCGCTTCCATCAAAGAAATCCACCTACAATCGAGACAGTGAGCACTACCTCTGTGGTCGAAAAGTGGCAAAATAACGACTAAAACTGCGATTGACTGAAGTCCTTCGACGACGCAAGGCTGAGCACTCCAGCGCGTGGTCGTTGTCCATACAGGTGACACTCCGCTGGCAGTCTGTAGTCAAGAGAGAGAAAGAGAGAGAGGGGGAGAGAGAGTGACACATTAGCGGGTTATGTCAATCACAATAGCGCGAATTATATACTAGCACGCAATTTGGATTCCGCCATATCTTCGGGGGTAGGTTGCTTCTTATTATTTCCACGCACTACCCAAATGTCTGTCTCCCCCACGTAAAAAAAAACACAAAAAAAAACACAACAACAACTGAATACTTACAACAAATATGCTGTCCGCCTTATTCTCACGTGGGCGATTGACGGAATACTTGAGACTCGTTGCCGCTACGTAACGTACCGCACGGGCGCGTGGACTTCGTTACTGTTGTGCGAGAGAAAACGCGGGGTTGTACTTGTTTCTCCGCTCGTGAAGCCGCTCGCACGTTTCGTGATGCGCGGAGCGTTCAGACAGCTCCAACTGATAGACAGACACATCGAGTTGCCTTTCCGGACTCTCTCCGTTATACTCCACCCCTCCACAAGCGTCACCCTGACAGTCAGGGCCCACCTGTCAATCTTATTAATCGCTCCGTGTTTCCAACACGTTTTATAGAAACGTCGTATAGCTAATAAGGAGGTGTTATATCGCTTATAGAAGCTGGGAATTCGCACAGGAGTTGTCAGATATTCAACGTGTTGATCTAATCTTACTTTATATATGAAAGTGGTTTTAAAAAAGAAGAAGGTGATGGTTACTATATTTTTTTAAATATGTGAAACGTTTAAGATTGTGGTGAGGTATACCTTCTTGTTGAAATACCCAATCAAATCAACGTTAGACCTACATTGTCCTAAGTCCATAAAGGACGATGCGTTTTTGCAGCAGAGAGTAAGATTGCGCATAAGAACAAATTTGGTTTCCAAATCGCTACACCGTTAAGGCGTTTTGATGACCCCCCCTTTGTATTACAACAGCCCCTGCAGATCGATTCGTTACATCTTCAGAGCGAGGCTGGCCGCGGAGGGGAGGGGCTCCGGTTCCACTAGTGGCTGCAGTTTAGTCTCCTATAGTTCAGCCTAACTTCTTAACCATAAAGTGTTTATAAAAGAGCCTCGTCTAGGTTTATAACCAAAAGACCATACGAAAACAAACATGTTATTCGTATTTGTGCAGGAAAGCCTCGATATAATAACACTAAGAGCTTAGTAATAATAATAATAATAGTAATGCTAGTGTGGTTACATTCTGGATAATAACCAAAAACAAAACCGGTTTGTGATCAACTTTTAAACGGGTTAAAATGAACTTGATCAAATTTGGTAAGTATTTTTAGTAGGTAATGGAGCGAGACTTTAGGAGCTTTGGACCCTGTAAGCATCGGATTACAAACTTTCTGCAACTGGCGAGATAAATCCGGGGCACTCCGTGCTGGATATGGGTGAGTTCTGGAATTTACGTCGTCTTGTTAAACTTTGACACTTACGTGAAAATTCTCCCACTTGACTCTGAAAACATTCATTTAAAACCATACTACAGCGACGCACAGAAGTGAGACGGAACGTCGCTCTTCTCTTCGGTCGTTGCGCGTAAACATGAATTGTTTAAGGTCGGCGGCGCGCAGCATTCTTGGGCCATTCCGAATCTGCCAAACAGATTATCGATGCAGAAACGAGATTGAAGGCTGCTAAAAACGCAGTAAAATGACAAAGTAGCCTACCGCCCCAACATCTGTCTATTACGGCTGTCTTGATGTATGCCACTTTATCCATTGTCATCCTGTGTAGGATATATATAGTATATGTGACAATGGATAACTATACATAGCATATATTAAGTATGTATGCATGCATAATGTTGTGTGTGTGTGTGTGTGTGGGTGGGTGGGTGGGTGGGGGGGGGGGGGGGGGGGGGGGGTCAGGTTTGAGCCTGATAACCATTTAAATGTGTACCATCACTGGAAGCTTTCCTGAAATGCTACACATATAACGGTGATAAAATATTAGAGTTTGAATTGAATAGATTCAGATATAAAGCAGGCATCATCATATTTGGAAATGCATTGTCATTAGAGGATGACCGTATTATTGTTGTCACCCTCTGTCAAATCAATGTCTAACTACTTTAGCATTATTCAAAGTGAATCTAATTAAACTATAAATGTATGCGTGATTGCAGTAACATCGAGCACCAAAAACCCCAATTAAAATAGACCTGGCTATTGTGTTATACATTTTGATATGTACAACATTTTGTTATGAAGTCAATTTATTCTGCAATGCTTTTCATTAGAATTACCAGGCTCACTATCGATTCATTCATAAGATGAACGTGAATTGGGCTTTGACAAACAAATATGATCCACTTGTGTCCTATATTTCCATATGCACTTACTCTTCCACATTAAAGAGATGTGTAACCTTTTAAGGCTGGGGGAGGCTGGTTGTCAATAGGGTCGAGGAACTAGTGGTATAGGTCGTCTGGCCGATGTACCACAGTCACCCTAATGTGTGTGTGTGTGTTTGTGTGTGTGTGTGTGTGTGTGTGTGTGTGTGTGTGTGTGTGTGTGTGTGTGTTTTGCTCTGGGAGAAGGGGACACTTGGTGTGTGTGTGTGTGTGCTAGAGGACACAGAGGGGTCTGGAAGAAGGTTTCTGACTCTGATGTTGTATCTTTTATGGATCTATTTCTTTGAATTCACTGCGCCAAAATATCGGAAAACCATCCTATAGGTTGTGCAAACCTACCTAGCAATAACCCATTCTGACTCTCATATTCATACAGCGAATGACTGAATTATGATGATGTGGATACAACAATGACAATAATTTGGGTGCTAACACGTGTTTTATCAGATTATAAAATACCATAATAGCTGGACCATGTCTCCCTCCTGCCTTTATATAGTAAGAATACTTGAACCTTCTTGAAAAAATATATGATCCAACGCATTTGTTGAATTATAGATTTTGTTAACAAATAAATGTTTGATGATTGATTGATTGAATGATTATTTAGGAACACACCCGCGCGCACACACACACACACACACACACACACACACACACACACACACACACAAACAAACATACAAACACAGCTAAAAAAACTGACAGACTGACATACAGACACATCAACAAATAAAAATACATAAAGATCACTTTTGTGATAAAATGGACAAAAACAAACACCCCACCCCTGTCATTACATCAATATTTGAAATGTAGTCTTTTACATAACACTGTTGACACCTTATCTCCTAGTGTTTACCAGGGATCTGACTACATCTCACTGAAGCCGTTAGATCATTGTTGTTTTACCACTGACAACGTTTAACAAAAAAAGAAAACACAACAGCTACATTTCTAGTCTCCATCTTTGCTGAAAAGAATTCCCTGGAGAGTGTTGGTGTAGGCATGTGTGTGTGTGTGTGTGTGTGTGTGTGTGTGTGTGTGTGTTTTAGTGCAGGCCGTCACATGTGATCAAGACAGCATGATCCGAATTTGCGCGCAAAGCGACACGCTATCCGTGATTTCATCACACATGTCCGCGTGCGCGCACGTCAAAAACCCGCCAAACGATCGCAGCGAGCGCCGCCTCGGCTCTCTTACCTAACCAAGATCTCCCCCCCCCACATCCCCTACACCCCCTCTTCACACACACACACACACACACACACTCACACACACCAGTGCTGTCTATGAGGAGACCCCCCCCCTTTTGCTCATAATGTCCCGCCATGACAGCACGCTGACGTGTCACCCCCACTCTCTGTCACTACCCCCCCCCCCCCCCCCCCCCCCCCCCCCCCCCCCCCCCATCCCCTACACCCAAGTAAAAAAAGCACCTCGCTGTAATGTAAAGTATTGTCATGGCAGGCCCCTAATGTGCATTTGCATTCCTTATCCTACTTCTTCTTTCTTTCCTTCTATCCTATTCTAGGAATGACCGAAGTGAGCCCCCCCCCCCAATGGAATCCATCTTGTTTTTCTGGGGTGAGAGGTGGTGTCAAAGAAAGGGACTTTGTATTACACACATAAACCCTCACACTGTAAGACCAAATATAAATTTATATTTTTCACAAACATGATAACAATGTATGTGTGTCTCTTTCAGTGTTGTTTTAAAGAAATAGCAGAGTACAAGACTCATTTGTGGGGCAGTAAATGACTAAATGAGTAGGATGGAAAACTATAGATTTGACCAAAACACACATACAGTACGTCAAACATTAACGCATGGCAAATACTGCACATTTATCAGACTCCCTGTTTTAATTAAAGTGATTTATCAGGTTTAGCGATGTATAAATTGAGTTATGATGTGTCTTTCCCGTGTTATTATTTATTGTGTCAGCTACTTTGCTTGTAAATGGCATTAATCATGTACTCATTATTTATTATTATGATTATTTAGATGTTTTAATGGTGAAAGAAACGGCCATCTTCATGAAAAATGGATTCACTATATCCAAAGTATACAAGTGTTTTGATACCACATATTATTTGAAGTATTATTAATATTGAGGTCACTGTTATATTTTCAATGTGTAAATTATCGTTTCCACCTTCTCTGTTGTCCCTTCATTCCCATCCCACCATCACTACTATGGAAAACGTACATGGTCAAAATAATGTCAGGGAAATACCAAATGTCCAGTTTGTCTCTTTGTAAAATAATGCTTATATTTAGTGAGTCACTGGACTTACTAACTTAACATGTTAACCACACTGGTAAGTAATGCATTATAAATGCATGTTTATGCGTTACGTTTGAATATAAACTACTGTGGATTTTAAAACCATGACTTACACTGATCCTGGCTTTCTTTTTGGTATGCATTGAAATGTAATATCCTCTCTGACAACCTTCCATTTATCCTGGAACTAACACAACATAATTCTTACCAGACTTAAATAAAGCATAGTCTTTCGTCATGTCATTAAATAAGTTACGTTTGAAGCGATGCGATCTTACACTATACTGTAACGCTACTCTTTATAATCTCTGGAAATCTTCAATCGGCAATAAAATCGTATGAGGTTTCCAGACACTCATTGACAGGCTGAATATAAGAATATATCATAGAATATAATAAGAAAGGGCTCTTACTTTGACACCAGCTATATCTTCAAATCCATCAGATAAGACTGCATAATTAAAATGCCAACTATGAGTATGAAGAAAGGATGGCTTTGATATGTTATAGGTAGGCGTTTTAGCTTTTTTCCATGCGACTGTACCTAATATGTAGACTGAAATGATCTGTTGCTGTAAATTTGACAATGCAATTAAAGGTTAGTAAATCACCAATCCGAGCCTGTTGATATATTTCATGAAGAATACGTTGAAGAAATTATTTAAGGAACATTTGTCTTAGAGTGATAGATGGAAGTTGATTAAGGGATTCACTTTCCCAATCATACAAGGTTTTAAACTCAAACTTTAAAACACAAAATAAGTTTATTGTAATACAATTGTAACAGGCAATATAAAATATATAGCAAATGCCATACACACTCATTTGTGCAGGCGCGCACACACACACACACACACACACACACACATATTTACGCATGTGAGCGTGCACCTAAACACACACATGCAGACACCTACACCCAAACTCAATCCCACACACACACACCTGCACACACACACACACACACACACACACACACACACACACACACACACACACACACACACACACACACACACACACACACACACACACACACACACACACACACACACACACACACACACACACACACACACACACACACACACACACACACACACACTTCTCTCTTTACCTCTGCATGGTAATGCTCCCCCAAAGCAGGACCACCGTGTGTCCCAGAGCACCCTGGGTGCAGCCAGCAGGACTCAATAAGTGACACATTTCACCTATCAAAATGGCTGCCCTGTGACACGCACTCCTCCTTCGCATTCCTTCTGTTTTTCCTTTACACACGCCTGTGCAATTAGCATTTTTCCACCATTAAAGCGGAGAAAAAGAAGGCAGCCATATGTGTTTTCATTCCCCCCTCTCCCAGCTCCGTTACACACTCGCTGTGTGTGTGTGTCGTGTGCGGTAAAACATAAACACGTGAAAACCCATAAAAACCCGGCTAAATATCACTACCCAAACATTGCCAATACTTCATGTTGTGCAGTGAGCGAAAACTGTCTGCTATCAATTTGCCCCCGCCGAATAAACAATCAACGCCATATTACACCACACTCTGAATCACATGGGTTATTATTACTGTTATGCTGCATTCAAGGCAGTTAAATCATCTGTTTTTTATACGGAAACCACGGCAGAGTGGGTTCATTTTCACGAGGGTTTGATTTCCGCCAACACCAAGAACAACCCACTGTAATCTGTTGCATCTTTAGTTTCCATAAATAATTCTGGTCCCTAGGTAGTAAAGTAATGTTTACATTACAACAGTAATGGCTTCTTGCAAAACCATATTTCTGGATATCGTGGAGAAACCCCCCCATCGATTTATGCACTTAGAATGCACCGCTTTTGTTTCCGTTTTTTCATCATGGGGGAAATAAACCTTATCGAGGTAAACACAGTGACAAATGTTTTACAGTTAATAGAGTTTGTTAGATTTAAGTCCATTTCTATGAATAAAGTGATTCATGAGTGTATGTTTTCATTCCTCAACTTTCGGAATATGTGAATATTCAGAACGCAATTCACGCAAATAGTATAAAATCTGTGATGGCTACCGTCAGATTGGATTGGCTCTTAAAAACCTAGCATTTTCTCCCCCCCCCCCCCCCCCCCCCCCCCCCCTCCAAACATGAAACCGACTCCACGCATGCATAATGTGGGCTTGTTGTGTGTAGTTTGAGGCATATATTTATGAATAGGAAGCTTTAATTAGGGCTTGTGTTTCCTCCCCAGTCACAGTGAGGGATGGTCTTGGACGACATTCATTAATGATAATCAGCAGGAGCGATAGCTCTGCTACAGGCCAAGTCTCCAGGGATCTGACACTTGAAAAGAAGCATTAAATTACACACAGGCTTCTCTAATTGCAAAAAAAGATGGGAAAATATATATTGCGACCGTCCACTGTTTAATATGATCTTTCTTGAGGGGCTTTTCTTTCTTTTCAAAGATCGTCCACGGTCTTATTATAAATGGTTTGAAAATAATCTATGGGAATTATTGACGCAATTATGAAGGATAATATCCGCATGCGATTTTACAGTAAAATGAAACAGCATGGCCAACCAGAATTTGTATCTACATTTAAAAAAGAATCTATATTGTGTGGTTATATTTCCATAGACAGCAAGAGTCACTCGTTTAAGTGAAAATCTGAATGTTCACATTTTTGCAGTTTTGCAGTGAATGTACATATGCACGCACGCACACACACACACACACACACACACACACACACACACACACACACACACACACACACACACACACACACACCTGACCTAATTGCTCAATTTCACTCAACTAATTAATCACAGCTGACTTGTGACAAGGTTAGGTAGATGACATTCTCTAAAAAAGATTTGAATTTTATTTTTTCCTCTTTTCTTTCATCTTTCTTTCTCTTTCATTCTTTCTTCCTTCCATTTTCCTCTCTCTCTCTCGCTCTCTCTCTCTCTCTCTCGCTCCCTCCTTCCCTCCCTCCCACCAGGTGTCTACCTGCGAACCCAAACGGGGGACAGAACTTCAGTTTTTTACCTGTTCTGGTGGTGAGCTTCAACTGCAGAGGTGAGAAGGAGAAGGAGGTGGAGATGGACGCCGGGCATTCTGGGTAAAGAAAAAGGGGGAAGGTTAGGGTGTGTGTGTGTGTGTGGGGGGGGGGGGGGGTCACAATGCTCCATTAATCAAAAGGAATGACACCCTTGTCATCGCTGTCAAACATCCCTGCCACCCATGTGTCACCCCCCCCCCCCCCCCCCCCCCCCACCCCTCATGTGCCTCCCCCACATTCCCACTCCTACAGGACAACTTTTGTGACGGGAGGGGGAGGAGGGAGATGTGTGTGTATGTGTGTGTGTGTGTGTGTGTGTGTGTGTGTGGGGGGGGGGGGGGGTTGGGGTTGAACTTTATTAATCAGGCATCTCTCGATTAATTGTTCCAAAGTGTCACCCCATAAATTCTCCATTTGGATTTAATAATCTCTGAGGTGGATTTAACAATCTCTGGCGTGATCTGAGTTTTATTGAAGAGGCTGTAGGGAGGGAAGGAGGGAGGGAGGGAGGGAGGGAGGGAGAGAAAGGGAGTGGGAGAGAGGGAGGAGGGGAGAGGGAGAGATAGGGAGAAAGGTAGGGAGAGAGATAGTGGGGGAGGGTGAGAGAGGGAGGGAGTGAGAGAGGGAGAAAGGTAGAGACAGAGGGGAAAGTGGTAGAGAGAGCAGAAAGGGAAGACAATGCAGAGATGAGGAGGGAGGTGGGAAAAACAGAGGGATGGAGAAAGACAGGGAGAGCGGAAAAATAGAGAGATAAATACAGAGAGAGAAGGAGGGAGAGAGAGACAGAGAGGGGGAGGCGCGGCGACACAAATAGCTTCTCAGCGGACAGTCCCTCCCCGTGTGACAGTTATGAAATACAATTATCAGTGAGATCTGCTTAAGAATTCATCAACTGCACCCCTGCCTGTGGTGTGTGTGTGTGTGTGTGTGTATGGGGGGGGGGGGGGGGGGGAGGATCACATATAAAGCAGGTCTTCACTGATAATACTCCCCCACCGTCTTGCCTTTAAACCATCATCTCGATTGTTTTTTTTGTTTTTTTCATGTCCCTCTGTGTTCGTCATGTTAAGTCACCGCATACATGCGTGTTGGGTGTGGGAGGAGGATCCGCACGCACACGTGTGTGTGTGTGTGTGTGTGCGTGTGCATGTTGTACCAAGGCGTAAATCATTAGGTAATAGGAGAATATGGCCGATGGCACGGTAGATGATGTAAATTGCCGTAAAAGTGATTAGTTTGAAATGTGTATGTGCTGGTTTGCATAAAGATCAATAAAACTAGTTCATCTGCTCGCTGTTGGACACACACACACACACACACACACACACACAGATGCACACATACAGACAGACGCACACACTGTCATAAAGTGGAACAGCGGTGCGTCGGCTCTCCGAAGAAACGATAACAAAATGCATCCCAATCTATTGTCGAATAATTGCGAGTCGTATTTATATAGAATGACGGTGAAGCGGCACCCGATGTAGGTTGACATTGTGCATCAAATTAGCATAGGTTCACAGATCTTATTAGCAGGAACTATGCATCTGATATGTAGTCCCCTTTATCAAGTGATGCTGTCGCCGCACACCCCCTGACATCCAACAACATGAATATATACGTTTGGTTTGACAACCAACAGTATAATACGGTTCTAATGACGTTTATTAGTCATGGCTTAATATAAGGCCAATAATAAAGCTTTTTACCATTTATTTCATACAATAAATTACACTTATTAATACACTAAATCACATCAATAGTGTTTTCGTCATAGTATTTTGTCTGAAAGTTGTTCTGCTCAATCTGTCTGCCATGGGTGGATCCTAATAATGTCAATGACAAAGACTTGATGTGTTTTGGTGCACAATGATAATTTCAGAAATTGATTAAATAAGAACTGTATTTCCAAACAGATGTTGTGTATGCATTCTCACATTGCTTCTGAGAAGTCCCCCAAAGGTTTTCAATCTGTTTTGTGATCAGGTTACCTTCTGTGTCTCCTCCTCCTTCTGCTAACCCTGTGTCTACTTCCTTACCTGTCCACTAGAGGTACCCACACCTTCCCGTCTCTTCCACGCACGCCCTACGATTCAAACCGTACTCCTCTTCATGTCCCGTGCTCCAGTTAATCTTGTGCCACATTTCGCTAACATGCATGGACAACATGCATGGACAACAACTTAAGGAGGTTTTAACGAGCTAGCAGCACCACCTCACTGCGGTGATAAGTCCTTAACCATCACCCCTGCCACAGCCCCCACCCGGCTGCCACAACAGAGCGTTACCGTGGCGACCCAGTGTCCTGTCCATGCGTTCCTGTCTCAAGTTTCTCTCTCCTTTTGAGCTTCAATTTTCTGCCTTCTCCAGATAGATTACTCCTGTACAACGTCTCTGATCACATTTCAATTCATTCGAGAACCGGGCAAAATAAACACTGTCTTCTGGAAAACACAAAGAGGAAAAGATAAAAAAGATTCCTGGGTATAGCAACTGTACCGCACCACATCCCTTTTCAGCCCCACCACTCCAAGTATATTTCCGTTTGACTGTGATATCTCCTTTCATCTCCTCCCAATAGTTAACACCCTCCTAACCCTGACCAGTGTAAATCAATTCGGTTAAAGTCTGGTCAATTTGTGCCCCTATCTAAACCATCATGTGCTAAAGAGGACTGCTAAGTTCCCAGCCTTTTGTCCTCTCCTCTGCCAGCACCTGATCTCTTTAACCCCAAGACGTATGGCTACAATGGACAAGCTAAGACCAACGGCCCGGTCCTACACTCTAGGGTTTCCGCCCATCCCATTTTCCTGAAGCCGGCAGTTTATCTGGGTGAAGTATTCCCACCCAATAGCTCGCTCAATTTAGTGGCGGTTGTTTATTGTAAAACACGGTGCTATCGCATCATTCACAAGCCTACAGGAGGGACTCTATGAATGGAGGGCCGAGGCGCCAAAGCTGCGATCCAGACCAACAGACGAAGGACCCCTCCCCCCACGCTTTTTAAACCGGGGTCCGCCGCTGCACTGCTAAAACCAACGATTGCCATGAATCTCCTCTAATGCCCCCCAAATTCCTGTCACAGCGGACTCGCTCTTATCAGACAAATCCCCCCCGCCACACCCTCTGAATGAGTCGAACTTGTCTTCCCCCCCCCCCCCCCCCCCCCCGGGGTTCACTGCATCTGCCTCAGTGGTCAAGGACACTGGGGGATGGGGGGGGGGGGGGGATGGGGGGTATCAGTGGCCGTCAGGGGCAGGGCCTCCCATCCATCAGAGGGCCACCGGTAATGGAATCAAGCAGTGACAATGATCATCAGCACAGCAAACAATTGACCATAAACATCCCCTGACAAGTGGGCAGGGGCTGAGGAGAGGGGGTGCTGGGGTGGGGGTGGAGGATGTAGGGTGGGTGTGTGTGTGTGTGTTTGTGTGTGTGTGTTTTGAGGGATGTGTGTGTTGTGTGTGTTCGTTGAATGGTGTGTGTGTGTGTGTGTGTGTGTCTGTGTGTGTGTGTGAATTTATACACGCCAGGAAATACAGTCAGACAGTGACAGAGAGAGAGACAGGGTGAGGGGAGAGAGAATGAGAGGGAGAGATATAGAGAGCTAAAGAGATAGAGAGAGGGAGATAGAGAGAGAGGAAGAGAGAGACAGAGTGGGAGTGAGTGGGGGAAGAGAGTACAAGAGACTTAGAGTTAGAGATAAAGACATAGTACAAGAGAGATCAAGAAAGAGAGAATGAGGAACATTCAATGAGGGGGTGAAGGAGAAGACAAAGGAGAAGAAAAAACAACTGAATGATCAGGAATGAGATAAAGGACGACACGAAAGAAGAAGCTGCTGAGGAGAGAGAAATAGTATTGGGATAGAGAGGATATGGAGAGAAGATAGGGAGTGATATAGAGACAAAGTGTGAAAGAGGTAAGAGAGAGAGAGACAGAGAGAGAGAGGGAGTGAAGGCTTGGTAAAGAAAGAAAGAGAGCTACGCTGGGAGGTAAGACAACACTACAGAGCAGGACAGATACGGTGAGGAAGATATTTGCCCAGAGATGATGTGGTCGTCCGACACACTCCCTCCAAAACAAAACAAACGCGCCCCCTGTGGCGCTCAGGCTCCTTCTGACTTGAGCTCGTTTTAATCTCCTATTTCATCACTCGTCTTCCTCATTCTCCTTGAAGAGAGGTTGCACTTTAAACATTTTAAATTGTAGTTTGATACACCAAGCCCTCCGTTTAGAAATAGGATTCACACACTAGAATCATCTATTTTATAATGTGTAGTATATAGATATGTGTATATAACATGAATCAGGTTTATTTCTTTGATATTTAAATTGAACACGAAGGCATTTGCAATAGGAAAAGAAAAAGATTTTGCTATAGCGTTCAACGGTTTCCAGAAGCGGTTGAATAGAGAAGCGGTTGAACTGAGAAGCGGTTGAACAGAGAGTGGAAACGGCTGCTCTGTCTCCCTCCTCTCCACCACAGACTGGTGAATAAAACCCAATTAGAGGGGACTGCAGAGTTTCTATGTACGCAGGACGTCCATTTTATTTGTTACAATTGTATTACAGCTATTGTAGCTGTTGTCGAGATGTGTTTTGTTCCCAGTTTTTTTGTCAGCTGATTCCTCCCTGACAACACACACAAACACACACACACACACACACACAGTGACACAGTAGCAGACACAAACACACATACACACATATACACACAGACAGTTGCACCACACACACACACACACAGATGGATGCAGTTGCAGACACACACACGCACCCAACACACATACACAACCCAACACACACAATCACCCCCTCCGAATACACATACACACACACACACACACACACAGAATCCTTTTAATTAGCCACCATTTGTCTTAGCTTTCCCTCTCTCCCTGTGTTTATCCCGACGTCAGGACTGACACTGGCCAATTAGTGTAGTGAAATGGTTTAGCCCTTAGCAGCGCACCGCACGCTAGCAAGGCAAGAAGGATATTTGCTCGGTGCTTGAGGACTGGGCTGTGTGTTGTGTATGTGTATCACTGTATATATGTGTGTGTGTGTGTGTGTGTGTGTGTGTGTGTGTGTGTGTGTGTGTGTGTGTGTGTGTGTGTGTGTGTGTGTGTGTGTGTGTGTGTGTGTGTGTCATAATATGAAAGGAAACTGCTGGAGATTTTTATTAATTTTTCTTCTCGTATTAGGTCAGCGTTATTATTTCTTAACACTTAACTTGAGGCGTTGTCAAAGTGCGCGCGCGAGACACAGAGAGAGAGAGAGAGAGAGAGAGAGAGAGAGAGAGAGAGAGAGAGAGAGAGAGAGAAAGAAAGAGAATGAGAGAGAGAGAGAGAGAAAACAACAATATATGCGTTGTTTGATTGTCATTCAACACCTGATTTGAGAGAATCATTATCCTATTTCTTTTTCATGAGCTGTGGCGGGAAAAGGTGACCCCGCAAGGTTAGCTTGTTGTAATGATAACACAAAAATAAAGTGTTGGAAATCCAGGCCAGGTACCGCGGTGGGCTAGTGGTGGAGGACTGCTGGTGGTGGTGGTGGTGGTAAGTGACTAATTGTCTCTACGCTTTAGTCGAAGAAGCACACACCCAAGTGCCCCAGACTTTTCCCTTTGTTGTTTACTTACCGTCTTCCGAGCCACTGCGACGCTATCATTAGCAGCCACTCCAAATTGAAACAGTCATCAAGGGTGTCTTTAAGCGTCGTCTGAAGCGTTCATTATTTATTTCAATTTTTTTATTTTTTTTTACATAGCTTGCGCAAATGACATCTCGCTCATTTTGCTGGCGGCATACATGACTGATGTGTTGAACGAAGTCACGCCGCGCCGACGCTTTGAGCGTTTGGCGTCAGGATATTTCTTTTTTTCTATTTTTCATTTCTTTTAAATGTTTTTTGAAGTGCGTGATTGTGAAGTGCCGACACATGCTCGGAAAGATAAGTAATTTGACACACAGACATCACAGCACGCAAATCTTCTTCGTCTGGCTGTCGCGAGCGGCCCCCGCGTCCGACATACTTTTCTTTCTCAAGAACATTTTACAGCTGTCACAACTGACTGTCAACGGGAATTGATACACACAAACAAGATCGCATTGAACCCCCCGATTAGACAAGCCGTCAAACCGGAGAGAAAAAAGCAAATGAAAAAAAAAGCAAATCCCACTTGAATAAAAAAAAAAATACATTAATTTAATGAACATTTATATACTAATTCGGCAATTTGATGAACTAGAGAGATCTCCTTGAAAGTGCCATGTTATCCATTAAGCTAATTAATTATTCCTTTATTTTCACTCTGTCAAATCCGCGCGACTGAAGCTAATATGTTTACAGCGGAGGAGCGAAACAGTGACGGTCGCCGCGGCAGCGTTATGACAGCCAAGATGTTCTCACTGTTACACTTCCAACCGCCAAGTAACAACAAACTCCTCTCACCATGAGAGCTCATAACTAGAGTGCGAAAACACACACACACACACACACACACACACACACACACACACACACACACACACACACACACACACACACACACACACACACACACACACACACACACACACACACACACACACAGGAAATGACCACGGGTGCATAGGTCTACATAGGTGCATAGGTCTACACAGACGTATGTGTAGTACACACACACACACACACACACACACACACACACACACACACACACACACACACACACACACACCCCCAAGATGAATGTGTAGTACAAACACACACAAACACACGGGTCAGAGTTTCAAAACGACGTGGCCAACATTATGACATTTCTTTGGCAGCATTGGCGCTGGTTATACTCTGAATAAATGGATGTGAAATGATTTACCAGACTAAACAGACACAACCCCATGCACGTCCCTCGCAGACGTGCATGGGTTTGATTCCACACACCTCATAACCCCCCCTACACACACACACACTAACCCTACACACACAACTCCTCTCCACACCAGAGAGAGAGAGAGAGAGAGAGAGAGAGAGAGAGAGAGAGAGAGAGAGAGAGAGAGAGAGAGAGAGAGAGAGAGAGAGAGAGGGGGGGGGGGAGAGAAAGGGGGAGAGGGAGAGAGAGAAAGAGACATCTTTTACATGCAGTTGTTAGATATGGCGGGCTAATAAACACTTCCGCTTGCATCCTGTTAATGTCTTAAAAACGTATAAATTGTTAAAACCTAGTTCACTCCTATTGTGTGTTACATTGTTCTTATGCTTTTTTTTGCCCATTTAAATGCTAGTGTTGTAGCTGTAGCTGTTTTACCTGGTCAGATATTAGCCATGGCATGCTCACATCAACAGACCACCATTAGCACTAGAGCGGAGAGAGAGAGAGTCAGAGAGAGAGAGAGAGAGTCAGAAAGAGATAGAAAGAGAAAGAGAGACAGTCAGAGAGAGAGAGAGTCAGAAAGAGAGAGAAAGAGAAAGAGGGGGACAGGGCGGTAGTCAGAATCACAGCAGCTCCTGGTGCCCAAGGCATGAGAGGAAGTATCAACCAGCAGATGGTTTATGATGGTTTCCTCTTCCTGTATAAAGGGTGACTGCCGAAAGGTCCTGGGTTCGATCCCCAATTTCCACCGCCTAACCTTTAGGCATCTTGGAGCAAGATGCCCTAAACCCTACCTGCTGTTTCATGGCCTGGATCTGAATGCACTGCAAGTTGCTTTGGATAAAAACATGTAATGTTATGTAAAATAAAAAATAAGTGGAAAAGCGTAGTTCTTTATCCAGCGCTGGAGAGCCCACACAAAGTGATTGCTGGGTGATTGATTGTTGTGATTGCTGTAATAGTCTAATAACGTGATTGTAAAGCGACTGCAACTTTTCTAATCTCAGAGTTGATCAAATAGTGTGACAGAACTCAAGCGTCTGAATTAATGAGCTGTCAACTGTGTGCTTGTGTGTGTGTGTATGTATGTGTGTGTGTGTGTGAGAGAAAATACATGACACATACTCTGTTTTGACCAAGCTAGTTCTGCATTGAAGTGTTAAGATGTCAAGTAGAGGCAGTTATAAACGGGTCATCTACGGTGGAATATGAATTATGCCTTGACATTTGCATTTTATTAATGTGAAACACTTGCAGAATCGCAGATTCCTTAACTTTTTAACGTTATTTCTTCAGATACACAGTTGTTGTATAGGAATTTGATGTTTTTCTGTCTGCACTGTGAAAGAAAGGATGATATGGAAAAGTGTATCTTGTATTTGATAAGTTGTATTTTCTGACTTATTTTTTGTCTTTGCGGATATCGCCAAAATGATCCAAAATCATGGTTCGACACTATATTCCACTTCAAAGACATTTCATTAAATGAAAATATATAAAAAATCAAACCCTAAACAGTATAAATACTCGGATGACAGACCAAACATCAATAAAGGTGTAAACGCTTCAATGCTGTCTTTGATATTCATTTTTGTCTGTGTTGACTTTAGCATCGCCATGCCCAATATTAAAGTAAAATAAAAATAATAACATTGCATCTAAAGGGTTGCGGTCTGTCCGTACAGCTGTGGCAGATGTCTCATCCCACAGCAGATGGGAGTGTGTGTGAGAGAGAGAGAGAGAGAGAGAGAGAGAGAGAGAGAGAGAGAGAGAGAGAGAGAGAGAGAGAGAGAGAGAGCGAGCGAGAGCGAGAGAGAGTGTGTGTTGGGGGACGGGAGAGAGACGTTGACACTGATGCAGTGGAGAAAGAAAAGAGGGCGGCAAAAAAAGAAAAAACACAACACAAAGTCGAGAGGTGAAAAATGAAGGCGTCACGGAAGTACATCATCCCCCCCAGCTCTCTGACACTCTGTAGGGCCTGACCTTACCAGCCTGCCCGGGGTGTCATGACGTGCCCTAATCAAGTAGGAGGCTGGGCGGACGCCACTGCAACCTGGGGCCCCAGACACAGAGGGAAACACACAGGGCCACTTGAAGCCCGCAGTGCAGGTGTGTATGCATAGTGTGTGTTTGCGGTTTATCTAATTTTGGTTTATTTTATTTTTTTACTGCATACTTTGCATATTATAATTTTTTACTATGAAGATGACAGGGAATATTAAATGAGTAAACGGGAGATTGAAGAGTGAGAACTTTTTGTGAGTGAGTGACTGAGTGACTGATCATTTTTTGGAAAACCTTTGCAGGTTAAGTTTTAATAATTTGCTAATGCTACTTTTTTTTACCTGAACAAATCCTTGAAATGCGTTCTAACCATATACGTTTAGAATATAACCGTATTCAATGGATGACATTTCAGTTGTGTTCTAGGTAAGCTGACTGACTATGAATGAACATGAATGGATGATCAAACTGTCAAACTATTATTTTAAAGGTAAACATGGCCACACTATCTCTTGTCAACTCAACTGTAATTCCTTAAACATAGAACTAGTATTTAGCACCTTTGATTGGAATAATGTACTAAAAAATATATGTATTCCAGAGGAATTCAAGTTCCACATTGTGTTTTCTTACGTTATGGTGAATAGCACAAATAAAACATTCTATATCAGAGGAAACATCGTCTAGTATTATAAGACATCCGTGGAGCTGTATAAAAATATGATTGACCTTTCCACGACTGCGTTAAAGGAAATTAAACCCAATTTTATTTTAAATTCAACCATGTGGAACGTTATTAACATATTATATTCTTAATAAATTCAGTCATGTTGTAAAACAAAATTAGGCACAACTATATACATTTTATGAGCCTGTAAAGGTGAGGGCAGCACATTTTTTATGTAGCGTGAACTTTTGGAAAATGATATAATAATTGACATCATGAGCAATATATTATCCATTCATTTTTCACAATTCCCTTCATCTTCTGGAAGGAATCCATTTTGTGAGGGACTCTCAAACATTTACAGTTAGACCATTGCTCACTAACTTGCGGAATCCAAAACTTTTAAATCTGCCATTTTGGAAATCTAATGTTACTAGATGTTCTAATGTTATTTAGCCAAATTTAAAACTGAAATCAAGATGTACAGCTAATTCCAACGTAACAAACGCCTAAATAAGCAAAAATGTATCTTAAACCATGTCAGAACCACAGATAGTTAGATAGATGTAGTTATACTAACTGTATATCATAACATTTATTTTGTTTTTGTTATGTTTTGTTTAGATATCTTCCTTTAAATTCCATTGCACACTTGAATCATTTAAATTCAAACCAGTATATTCTGCTTCATTCTAAACAAAAGGTGTCCGCAGTAGATGTAAAATTGGGTCAATATTAGCTTTATTCTCTAGTTCCATTAGACTGCAGAGGATCAGCTAACCGGCGGTGGTGTTTTTGGTTTGAAATTGTACCTGCGATAAGATTAGAGATTTTTTTCTTTGTTCTTCCTGACCGGAGATACCCTGTTGGGACTTTAATTACACTCACAGTGTGTATAACCAAGTTAACTCGATAAGCGCACACACACACCTGACCAAATACACACACAAACACACACCAAGACCGGGGATAAAACACAGGTTTGTCATTTTACTTTCTCTCCATGACGCAATTTTCTCTCCAGATGTTTCCGTCAGACCCCTGAAGCTTCCGTGTTTGGATTATTTAACTTTGAGGCCTCAAAAGTTGGGGGACCAAAAAGTTAAGGTAAACGTCACTCCACATGATCCCTAATTCAAATCATCATGGACCTGTGTTCATGGTTTCTCATGCATCACACCCGTCACAAATATCATGAGAGCCCTAGATCACTGGTGTAAGGTTCGGGCCCCTGAAGGCTTTAGGCCCCTGGGGACCCACATTGGGGCCCCTCATTATTAATAAGATGCTAATACAGTGTAAGAGAAAAAACTAAACGGTGTATTTGTATTTCTTTCTTGATTGTTATTTTGTCTTCTGAGCTGTTGTTAACCCTGGAGGGAATATTTATGTAAAAAATAAAATATAAATTGTATTTTTTGGATTGATTAGACAAATATATATATATATATATATATATATATATATATAAAAGAGAGTGTTAAAGTTGGACTCGTTGTGTGGTGCCGTTATTTGATAACTGAACATCATCACCCGTTGACTAAGCGCTTTATGACCCTGCCAACCGACCATATTTGGCAACACATATAACGTTAACGGTGAATTAAGAAAAACAACGTATGATTATTATTATTACTATCAACAGTTAAAGTAGGACCAAATTTATGATGACATTTAAAACTTGAAATGTGAAAATGGATCAAATATGCGTTGCTGCATCACAAAAACAACGAAAAATCTACGCTTTTAAATCCGGACAGGAGAATGACTATCAGTCTCCTTACTGACGGTAAACCTTTTTCAACAACAAAATGCTGCTCAAAAGGAATACATCTGTGTGTCCACCAAGAGGAAGTGTCAAAACGTCTAGAGTATGGTGTGCCAGGGCCCGTTGGCCAGGGCGGGAGTGGGAGAGAGTGGACAGTACAAACACTGAACATCAATGCCACGGTTCAAAGGCTGATAGCCACTAACAAGGTTGTGTTGGCTGAAAGCTGCCATCCATGGAGAATGTGAAAGTTGTAGGGTGATCCACAAATTGTGCATTTCACACGAATTGTGTCTAGGATCTTGGATTCCACCAGGTGCCTAAATTGTGGGTTTCACATTTAAATATATCAATCCACACACAGTAAAACAAAACTGTTGAAAGCATTTAGCAGCTGCTGCCATCCATCTGGATGATAAATGCGTACCGGATGTTTGCGTGGTTATGGTGTTTGACTTCCCCTGCCGAAAGGTTCTGGGTTCAAATATCTACAGTCTACCTGTACGCATCCTTGAGCAAGAAGCTTTAGCCGACCTGCTCCTTAATGACTTGTATCTCAAATAAATCATTGCAGGTCACCTTGGATAAAAGCTAATAAATAGGTTACACTTTAAAATAAGGGTACATAAATTAAACATGAATTAACATTGATTAATGCAGTAATAAGTATTATTATATAGCATTAGCATAGGGGTTAGGGTTAATGGGTTAGGGTTAACCCTAACCTGATGAAGTGATGTATAAATTAACACCATTAGTAAACATGAACACCGTTAGTAAATTATTACTAGACCATTAATTAACTGTAAGTAAATAATTATTTCTGCATTATCTATTGTTTACATAATGTACCCATATTGTAAAGTGTTAATATTAATAGAAAAACAATAGTGCAATCTATGATGAAGGTTGCACCCACCCTTCTACAGTTTGTAGAAGGATCTGAGCTTCTCTCCTCTTCCTCTTCAAAGCATGACTCCACATCCTCTTACTCAGGTGTTTTATTTATTTAAATAGGCTTTTTGTGCCTTCATGGGCGTGACAGCGAATACAAACAGGAAAGTGTAGACAGACAAATAGGAAAGTGAAGACAGACAGACGTGTAGGGCCTGTGGGCGGGAATCGAACCTGCGCCACTGCAGGGCATGTTGCCTCTGTGGTTAAGCTACTAGCTTAGCTGGCGTGGCCATAACTAAACTTAACACCACGCCACTACACTGTGTGTGTGTGTGTGTGTGTGTGTGTGTGTGTGTGTGAACCTGTGCATACCTGTGTGCAGGGCTGCCAGTCTCGAATGCGCCTTACACCCTGATACTACACGCTGTTGACACCCCGTCGGTGACAGCGTGCACGCACACAGAGGTTACGTGCGCTATGTACTATTTCTTTGTCCGTCCCCCCCCCGTCCCCCCCCCCCCCCCCCCCCCCCACCCGCGCCATCCTACCGCCCTGTCTACCTCGACAAAAACAAGAGAAAAATCCAATGCACTCGGGGGGAGGAGCAGGAGGGAGGGACACAAAAAAGAAACAACAACAGAAAAACGA
>JACYXH010000473.1:6497190-6522190 GCA_026745465.1 Lota lota | reverse complement strand
ATCCTGAATAAATTAAGTCAAGGACAAACCGAAAGTTAAGAGGAGGAGGAGGGTAGGTTAGGTTTATTATTTTTGGGTGTTTTTCGTGTATTTGTGTGTGTATGTGTACTCACACACAGGCAGGTATTATTGCATGTAGCTGTGTAGCTGTGTGTGTGTGTGTGTGTGTGTGTGTGTGTGTGTGTGTGCGCGTGTGCGCGCGCGTGTGTGTGTTTATACATAAAACAGTAAAATCTCAATAGTGGTAGATGTTGATTTAAAATGAATGAATATATAACCCACCGTCGGATGCTTCCCCTCCACCAATAAAATGGACAAAAACATAAATAAAGAAGAAAAAGCAAAAAAAAAGAGGAGAGAAAAACACACACACACACACACACACACTCCAGCACACACACTCCGGCACACAGCCTTCAGCGAGTGAGTTTATCAGCATGGCACCTGCTACGGGAACATCCTTGATGAACTAAAGGTTGTCTTCATTAAGTGCATTAATATTCATGACACATGCTAATTCTGACACAGAAAAGGTCTCGCTAACCTTTTCCTGTGTGAGGGGAAAAAAATCTTTTTTTTTTATACTTCTCAAGAAAATTACAGTCCAGCAATGACTTAATTAATGCCGGGCTTCATGGACGTGGTGTGTTTTTTCAGATTTTCTTCGAGGGGGCTTGTCAGTTTGGCGGCCGCCTGCGTGCCGCGGCTGACAGGCGCGCAGCGCTGGAGGACGTGCTGGCGGAGAGAAGGATGGAGGGAAGGGAAAGGACAGCGAAGGAGACGGCAGAGGAGACAGGGAGAAGGAGAGGAAAACAGAGAAGAGACGGAGGAGGACAGGAGAAGACGGAGGGAAGGTATTGATGTGCGGTGGATTGTGCTGACTCCAGGAACGCAGGGGATAGCTCTCATCGTGCATAAAGTGGCTTACATATTTTCTTGTAACCGTTTTTCGTTTTCTTCCGGGATTCGTATTATCTTTTAAGCCTATCATACGATAATGTGTAGTAGTCTCTGAACATCTCTGACCCCTCTTCAAAGAAGAACAAGCCAACTCTGCCATCTTGTTCACCCAATGTCACCGCCCACCCACCAACACACACACACACACGGCTTCACTGTTCCTAACTGAATATGCTATTGGCAATGACAAGTTTTTTTTTTTATCATTCAGCTAGACTCAAATATGGACTTCACTGACACCCACATACACACACAGCTGAACGATATTTAAAACAGTAGCAGTCCAAAATAAAATGTCCCCAGCACATTGTTTTGATCTACTAACAGCTTTTGTGGAGGCAGAGCGAGGCAGGAAAATAGTTATTCTGTGTCATCTACACAGAGCATGTGCGTAGCATCGCATTCAAAATAACCGCCTTAGCGTTTATTGAAATAGAAACGGTGAACAGTTTGTGTTTGGCATGGTAGGCCCTCACCCAGACACACCTCTCTAGACGTAACCTGCTCATTTAACCTCTCTTTCCTTTTTGACTTCCTTGCACTTTAAACAGCGTGCGCACACAAACACACACTCAAATACACACTCAGACACACAAACAAACGAGCAGCGGCGACCACAAACTAGTCCACAGCAGAGTGAATCATGGGGGCATCCGGTGCTAACACTGAGCAGTAAAAAATGTGGACATAAGGCAGCATTTCCTTTATCATGTCCCATAAAAATAGCAATTTGCTGAAGCCCTTGTAGCACAATATGGAAGGCAGTGTGTTGCGCTGATAGTGTTCAGATGACAGATCGCTCCACGCTGGGAAGCTTTCTCTGCTGTCCGCCGCGGCCCCCTGCAATAAATCGCCCAGGGAAGGGGCCCAAGACAACAGAGAGAGTGAGAGAGAACAGAGAGAGAGACACACATAGAGGAGGAAGTAGGGAAGAGAGAGACACTGAGGAAGAAGGGGAGGTGATAGAGAGAGAGAGAGAGAGAGAGAGAGAGAGAGAGAGAGAGAGAGAGAGAGAGAGGCTGAGGATGAAGTAAGGAAGAGAGAAAGAGAGAAAGAGAGACAAAGACAGACAGACACTGAGGCAGAAGTAGGAAAGAGAGAGATGAAGAGAGGGAGAGAGACTGAGAAAGTAGAGAAGAATGAGGGAGATTTGGCAGGAAGGAAGATGAACAAGGAAAGAAAGAAAGAGAGGACATAAGGACGGAAGGATGGACAGAAGGAGGAATAACGAAAAGAAGAAAGAATGACGAACAAACGAAATAAGATAGGACAGAATATAGAGTTAAGAAATAACAAATGGGTGTCCACTCCTTTGGCCAATGTGAAGATAAAAGCCATCTACACTGCAGAGCGATATTAAGAAACACTGTGTCTGTGCTCACAGACACATTCATCACACATCAGCCACATTCATCACACACAGCCGGGCCAACTACAAATGAACAGTGAGCACCCATGGATACACGTGGCGTCTCCAAATCATAATGCTTCCTATGTGCCCACTCAGTGTTGCTATTGTTCACATTTAGAGCCGCCCGTCAAATGTGATTGCAATCGATAGCTTTCAACAGAGTAGCTCAGCGGTTTTGCTTAGTTCATTGATAGAGTATCGTATTTATTTAAAAATAAAACAATGAAAAGATTAAAGAAAACGGCAAGCTATTTATCAGCCAACTTTGTTTTTTTTGTTGTTGTTGCTGCTAACTACTTTTTGACAACGTGTCAAATGTATGTTGAGACGACATAAATCTTTTTGTAACTAAAGTCAAATTTTTTCACTTGTTACTTCATTAATTCCTATCAAACTGGAGCCTTAGCATGCATTTGTGGATGTGACAGTTTGATAAATATGTAAATGATGGTGAGTCAGTCACAGGGTCTGATAAAGCGTGTGTGTGTGTGTGTGTGTGTGTGTTAAGATGTATGGATGTGCCCGTGTTGGTGGCCTTTGATCACGCTCAGCAAGCCCGACACTCGCGGCAAAATTGGTCTCAAGAAATACGTGTTTCACTTTGTGTCACCTAGTGTGAGTGAGTTATTGTGTGTGATAACTCTTGCTGTGCAAATAGCGTTGTCCTTGCAAGGTTTCTGTGTTTTAAGACTAAGAAGGACACACGTTTGTTTCCTCAAGTAAATAACCGCAAAACAAGCCTTTCAAACAAAATGGTATATTCATGGAGAGAAAATATTGGCCTGTTCGCAATGTGGCAACGTAAAATAACCAAAGCATACAAACATTTTGACAAAGCAACAGTCGATAAGTGAAGAAGAGAAATAGGTGAGTCGGAATGAGAACCAGTGGGCATTAAAAAGAACGCAATTATGCAAGAGTTACGTTTTTCACAGGTTCACGGCTCTGTTTTGCAAAATGCAATGGCCTGGGTATGGGTCATCCATGTCATCCTGTGCAGCGGAAGAATACGCCAATAAACTCAACTCACACCAATATACACAACAATACACAACATACACAATATACACAACAGTAACAGAAAAAAAGACATGCAGATGTCAGCCTCCCTCAAACTTCTCCCGTACAGTATTCCTCTCCTGGGAAGATGAAGTCTGTTTCAGCCGTGTCTGCTCCCGAGACAAAACGTCATTTAATTTTTGAACATTATTTATTTATAGAGCACTTCATCATTTGAGTCTCGAAAGTGTCCACATTAGGACAAGGACATTCAGTAAGAGATTTGTGAGAGTCAGGACACAACGCAGTCGATGGACCCCACGTGAGCCCAAAACCCCAAGAAACCTCTCAAAGTAAAGACACTAACAAAAACACAACTAGTATTTCAGCCAGCATGCATGTACACATCTTCCCCTAATTCCCCGCACCGGAGGGACTCGTACTCCAGCAGTCAGCATCCTGCCGAGACTTCGCCTCCTGGTGTACAGGAACAAAGTGCTGGGGTTGCAATGGCTTGTGGGACAGATGCTGATCCGCCGGCGGTCACAGGTCTACGTTGACAAATCACGCTATCAAGCCCGCATCTTTCCACCTCTCTCTCTCTCTCTCTCTCTCTCTCTCTCTTTCCCGCAACTCTTTTTGTGCCTCTCTTTCAGTTTACATCCGACCCATCATCTGTTTCTTGCTGCCCACTGTCATGTTTTTTCTTCTCCTTTCTTCTCACCCCCCCCAACCCCCCCCACCACCCCGTCATGCCGTATCTGTCCGCCATTAAGGAAGATGGTCACCGCTCTTATCTGTACTGTGTCTCCCCTGCTCTCCTCCTCCCCTATCTCACCCCCCACGCCCAAACCCCATGGACCTGACCGTCCGTTTCCGTAGGAACTTCTCCCCCCCGCCCACCCCATCCGTCTCCCCAATTGCTTGCTTTCTTCAGGATTCGGGAGGATGGGGTTGATGGGGGAGGAAGGGGAGAGCCCCCATCCTGTTCACTGATCCCATGGATCAAACTGACACTTGGTCAGCATCAGCACATTATGAACTACGGCCACCTGCCACCCCCCCCCCCCCCCCCCCCACACACACACACACACACACTCCCCCACCCTCAACCTAACTCTCCCTCCGTCAGACACCGAGCTCTCTCTCTCTCTCTCTCTCTCTCTCTCTCTCTCTCCTCCCCCCTGTTTGGTGTACAGCTGTGAAATGTTGCACACAGGAGGACCTTGCAAGACAGGGAGGGTTGGAGGGAGGGAGGGAGGGAGTCGAGGGGGATGGGGTGGGTGGGTGGGGAGGGAGGAGATCACCCAGAAGACTGGATCGCTACGTTAGTCCTGTTGCAGGGTTTTTAACACCTGAACACTTTGGAGAATGCTGAAAATTTGGATCAATGTGTGTATGAACACACAGTAAGTTTACGGGTTTAGGGGAGTGATTGGAACTAAATGCTTCAGACTGCTGCTGGAGGACAGTTCCTTATTGATGATATTACATTTCGCTTGCTGGTTTCAAAGCTGCCAACCTACGTTTTAGTTATTCGGCATTAGACGGTTTTACCCAGAGCAGCTTCTTGCTATAGGTTGCCTACAGGTAGCCTTAGAACAATAAGGTTGAGACACGTATATACATTATATTTAGCTATATGGGACCAGGCTATTTCCAGGAGGCTATTTCCTGGAACAAAAGCGGTCATTGCGGAAGTTACATCGCTGATGCTTGAAATGTTTGAGTTTAGTGAACCAAAATAGCAAACCATGAAACCTCTCCGTTCTCTTTCTTCATCTGTTGTTGAACTGTAGCAAGCGATGGACAGCGAGCTGTACCCAGCATGCAGTTCGGCGGTGTATCAATTAATAGGGGTCCCTGCACTACACAGTGTGTGCTTCTGGCGGAAGTAACGCACTACCAATAAACATGTCCCGCAGATCTTGAGCGCTCGCGCTCGCCGCTGCATTTCCTCGGGAGCAAAACACCGGAAACCAAGGGGGAAGTCGATCAGATGAACGGTGGTTTGAGAAAATCGAAGGACACACTACATTCAGAGACTCCTCTAATTATAGTTGGACGCTTCCCCCTTAGCCCCTATTTCTCCATTCTGACATGTATTTGAAATCACACTACGGGGCTTTGGATAAAAGCATGTGCTGAATGAAATGGTACACAGCAGTAGATCCCACCACCAGGTAGCATCCGCCCATTCAAATGAGTGACGTCCGTCGGCCATGTTCTCTGCCCAGCACCACCCTTACCCCACCCTGAGGCTCTCGTGTCTGAACTTAATTCTTCAAACGACCTCGTTTACGGAGCTGCGGCTGCCAGCAGTGGGTGCCTTGCGTCCCAGCCAGCGCTGCTCATCTGGGCTGACACCAAGGGAGTGCGCTAACAGTGATACACACTGTACTCGCACAGACATGAGAGCGAGTGACACTAGTCCCTGGAGGAGAGAGAGAGAGAGAGAGCGAGACAGAGAGAGCCAGAGAGAGAGAGCAAAAGAGAGAGAAGTAGGCTCTCTCAGAATATATCATAGCGATCGGTCCTCTTTCACATACCATCTCATTAGACATTTTCCTCCAAATGGTGTGCATTAAAAATGGCAGATCTACTCCAGACACATACATGGTTAACTACAGTATATATACGGGTGGCCTATGAGCTTAGTTCACCTCGTTTGATATCATCTTCTGACACCATTTAGACTAGAGCTATCAACGGGCGACGTAACTGAATCTGACTTTCCTTCGCAATGGCATCATTTCTTAAATATTACATCAGTTTAAGTTTCAGCAAACTTAACAACCCCTCGGTGCCCTCCTCAAGCTATTGCATAGACCAACATTTCTTCACGATCTGGGAGAAAAACAAATGCAGCTCAAGGTGCTTCATGTTAGAAATGTGTTTGTTAGTCAATTAAGAGTTAGCTTTAAGCTACCGAAGCTAAGAAATGTATGAACTCAAGGTCTTGTAACACGTTTTTTTTTTATTATAGTGTATGAATGGCATGAACAGGATATTCATACACTAAATATATGTTACAAATGGTATTATCCCCATTGTTGAAAATCCACGCAGACTTGGAGTGAACGGTCTTAGCTAGAATCGACACAACCAAGGCAGCCTGGTTAACTAAACAGGTTTTATTTAGTTCCTAAGAGACTTCCTGACAGAGTGGTGGTGGTACATGTAACCACGGTGACGTAAGGTCCCTGTCCAACTGTCACCTGGCATGTCACTCCTGTCCGTCAAGCGTGGCGGCTAAGTGGAGCGGGGCACCCACATGTGTCAGTAACACTCGCGCATTACAGATGGCTAAACGCGCTAATGGCCTAGCTAATGCACTGGTATTCACCAGTGGGTTGACCACACACACACACACACACACACACACACACACACACACACACACACACACACACACACACACACACACACACACACACACACACACACACACACACACACACACACACACACACGTAGGTGCACGAATATCCTTCCATATTCTTTCACTCACTGTCAGTCGGTAACAGGTACACGGATATTCACTCAGATGCTAACATGTGAAAATGGTGGGCGAGGGACCTATGCAGGCCATGCTCTCTCTCTCTCATGGCGTCAGTCACTAAAAAAGCACATGGCATACATCCAGTCAAGTGAGGACCATCAACCTGGTTTGAAATGGTGGCGTTTTTCCTGTCCTTATTTCGTTATGTTCTATTTCTATGCTTTCTGATGGATGCGATACACTACTGTTGATTCTAAAATGCAATTCAATGACAATCGAAAATTGATGTTCACGATGAATGTCCTTATGAATGCTGTTGTTCATTATGTAATTGATTGATGTTAGCATTCGAAACAAGTTCAATCAAGAGTTACATATCTATGCTTCACACAATTTTAACACCGTTTTCATTATAGACTCTCTGTAGACCAGTAAATGCCTAATGTTAAATGGTGCAGCACGTTATTTTATTTCAAGACATTTCTTAAGCCTTGAGCTTGGCAAGCTGCTGCTTTCACCCATGGATCACAAGGTTGTATACATATACTCAGAATGGTTTGAACAAACGCCACAACATCTTGTTTGAGCTCTATTCGCGCTGGATTCACAACATAAAGCAGTAGGCAGGGTGACTCAGTGGTTGAACTCACTAGTGTGCTAACCACGTAGGCGATATGTCTAGTAGCAACCCAAGTTCAGTTCTGTCCTGTGGCGGCCCGATGCTACACGCAATTCCCTCTTTCCTTCAACCCACTTTCCTGTCTGCCCTCATTGTACTGTCCATAAAAACTCCACCATAACAACATCCTACATACATATATAAAACAGAAACCAACCAGCAACAGTTTCTTGCTGTGTTGCTTCAAGGCACTTCTCGGTGAACGTGCGTGGTTTGAAGATGTTGAAGTCGAAGACAAAATGGACGACCTCGGACAAGTCGTCTTGGATCAGGTCTTGACACAGCGTATGTACATTTTGTTATGGGGACTCAACTGCCATCTCTCTACGGGACATTCTACACACTTCGTGGCAAGACGTACATCAGGAAAAAAAGATGCTGCGCTTTGAAAGTTACAATTAGCACTCCTGGTGGTCTGGAATGTATTATTATTATTTTACCTATTTTATTATTTTCTTTAACTCCACCCAGCCCCCTGGGGATAGCTGTTAAGGGAGACAATTAATTTTTTGACACGAAAATGAAAGTGTTAATTCACCCGTGATAATTAGAGCTATTCTTACCGCACGTTGATGAACGTAAAAATGCAGTGTTTATTTATTAATTAATTTCCCGTTGCTGCCGTCCGTTTAGTTTTTGGGTTGAGGAGTTCAGGTAAAGCATGTGTGATCTCATCTCAAGAAGTGGTTCTCAAAGGTAGTAGATTATACAGCTGCCAGGCGGTAATTGTTGTAGAAAAAACATGTAACTTGATATTTCTGCCGAAACATAACAGAAGATTGTCAAGACATTTCATAAAAAGCTACAGGATCTTTCTCTTTGATGTTGTTTTATTTTATTCATGTCGAAAAAACTTGTCAGACAGTGTTGCTGGTAGCAAATAGGTAATGTAGAGAATATGTTTGCGATGGAAAACTCATTGGTGGGCTCATTACACCAGGAGGAGGTCATTATTCAGATAAGGACTACACTAAAGGATTCATATCATGGACCGATGCAAAGGCATTGTTTGCATGACAACGTCGCAAACGTTGCCATGTGTCATAAAAATGTATGTCAGTAATTTTAAAACACGCATCTCAAATTTAAAAACATAGAGAAGACACTTTTTAAAGTATGAAAAATACATCCATAAATCATGGAGAATTCAGAATCACTGATTAAAGCTTTGTGTACAAGCGTAATCATACAAGATCTTTTTCTTAAGACTCCAACGCTACTCCTGCTGAGAATTTCCACTCTTCCACCCACATCCTTCACCCAGAGTTCGCTGCCACAGGTGTTAAGAGAGCAGGGTTTCTCGACGCGATGGCAAGAGGCCGTTCCGTACGATTATAAAGGCTTCACAAACGGCCCCCTTTTTTTGACGCCTTTTTTTGTGTCTGCATCTCACGGCACCTTTAGAAGTTCTCGACAATATTTCAATATTTTCTTCACACTACTGAGTGAATTTAGACAGACACAAATAGCCTGATTATAGTCACGGTTGTAGTAATTAATGTGATTATTAAAGAAGCCGAACGAAACCGCTTTAGTGTGATTTTATTCTGTACGCAGAAGTAGGGCCGAAATAGGCATGAATTATTTAGTGCACATATTCGCAAAGACACAATTTTATTTATTTTTTTAATCTCCAGGATCACAGATATTAAAAGTAAAACTTTGCTATTTATAGTTCATTCAATGTCTGATATGTAAAATAAGCATGTTATATATATATATATATATATATATATATATATATATATATCACTTAAATCCACTACTATCTACGAAAGGTGAGCTAGTAATAATATTAAAATAAGAAATAAATAATATATATAATATATATATAATAATAATATAATATGTGTTAGTAAAGTGCAAGAGAACAATGTGAAATCAAATGTATTGCTGTACATTGATTATTCCTACCTAGTAACAGGGTTATTCATATCCTGGTAAAAGTGTTAATTAGTGAAAACTTGATTAATGGGATTATGGGGTTTGTACGTGATAACACCAAGATGAAGGAGCTAGTTTTAGACTTCAGACATTAAACTGGATGTTTTTTGGCCTTCACAATATCACTCAACTACTACAACTAGACAGGGAATAAATGCTTTCGAAAAATTGAAATCGAAAGTATGTGCAGAGGCCATTGGTGTTAAGAGCAAGAAGGTATACTTCAAAAGCAGGTAGAGCCACCTTCAACAGAACTAACTGTAGGAGTTCATCAGTTTCTTATATGACCTGTGTTCTTAAACAAACACACCACAGTACAACTTCATGTTAACCCCTTAACTTCCTGTTTACTACTGTGAACTCAGCAAACACCAGGAGGTCAAAGGTCAGAAGAAAAAGATAAAATCCAAGTATTATCCAATGAACTAAATCAATCAATACTCAAATCAAAAAACAGTGGCATGCAAGGAAACATGAACAGATGGAGGGACATTTACAACTCAATAAAGGCCTGAATATGACCAAGGGTGATACCTAACAACAAATCAGCGCACCGAAGAGCATCCAAAAAATGCAGCGAGTAACCTCGTCCGTCAGGACAACAACATCATCCACTTCCTGCTGCTGCCCCTCGCCGTTTCCCGCAGTTTTGGCAGACCTGGAAGGGCGGCCATCTTAAATCACTTCTCACGCCGTGCATCTAATGACTCCTGAGGCTGTGCATATTTCAACATTAATTCATTAAAGGCGGGGATTGAAGAGATGGGGGGTGGGGATGGGGGTGTTGGGGGGAGGGAGACGGGGGGGGGGAGTCGTCTGCGATGGAGGGAGAATCCTCAGCGTGCTCTGATTAAGGCCGTTATGTTTTATAGAAGCCATTTTTCAATGACGCCTCTGACAGCACTTGAGGTTATTAAATTGCAGACGTCGAGGAAAGAGAGAGAGAGAGAGGGGTGGAGAGAGAGAAAGGGACAGAGAGAAGAGGAGGGAAGGAGGGAGGGATGGAGGGTTAGAAAGACAACAGAAGGGAGGGAAGAGAATGGTTTGAAGAAAAGAAAAGAGGGAAGAGAAGAGAAGAGGGGGAGAAAGATGGCGAGAGGAAGGGGGGAGAGAGGAAGACAGATAGAGAGGGAGGGAGGGAATATAGATAGAGAGGGAGGGCGAGAGACACAAAGAGAGAGTGAGGGAGAGGGATGGATGGATGGAGGGCAGGATGGATGGACAGAAATAGAGAGCGAGAGGGAGGGAGAGAGAGAGGGAGGGAGAGGACAGAGGGAGTGAGAGAATGAACGATAAACGATAGGGAGTAGACAGGTTGCCAGGTCTGATTCGGCAGCTGATGAAGTGAAGTTGTGCTGATTTGTTTGTGAGCTACCTCAGCTTTCTGGGGTTATCTTTATCTCAGGGCAGAGTAGATTGGTGTGTGGATGTGTTTGTGTGCGTGTGTGTGTGTTTACGTGCACTTGCACCCCTACTGTACATGGAACGTGGCTATTTTCCGTCTGTCAGTTGGGATACGGGGATGGAGAGCAGATAAGGTGTGGAGGACGCGGCTATGGCAACAGTGACCTTGAATCCTGTTCCTTCCCCCGAGCCAAACACCTCCCTACGTCCACACACACACACACACACACACACACACACACACACACACACACACACACACACACACAAGTATGTATTTATGCTCCATCTTATTCCATATCACACTCTAACAACGTGTGGTGATACATATGATATCGTTTTGAGCATGTGACAGAGAACTGATGTCTAAAAGGAGTAGCCTTGTTGTTCACTCTAGAGATATTGTTTTCCTGCTTGACCCGAACATAACCGACAGAACACATCGGTTATGTTCACTACTTTATACAACAAAACAGGATTTTATAAGAATACTGGTTAATACATACCAAACAGTACCCGCTTGTACAGTTTATATACAAATATACGCACACAGCACACACACACTCCAAATCGACCTAATATCCAATAATCAAATACTAAAACACCCTCTCTATCCTTATGTTTTCTGAACATAGTTGTGTCTTTCTTCCGTACACAACACACACGTTCTCCACTGCACACAGACCCTCTTGTTGCTTCAATTAAAACAGTGTGTCAGTTTCCCATCGAGCAGCATCTCTGCTCTCCTCCAAATGGCCTCTCAGTGCCAAACGTGTCAAGCAATTAAGTCATCTCATTCAGACAGCTTGAGCTTCTCCCTCTCTCGCGCTGTCTGTCTCTCTCCATCGCCCTCTCTCTCCCGCCATCTCCCTTTCTCTTATCCTTCTCTTTCATTTTTTCTTTCACTCTCTCGCTCTGTCTCCTCTCTCTTTCCCTCTATCTCACTCTTTCTTTGTATGTCTCCTCTCTCTCTCTTTCACTCTATCTCACTGTCTCTGTGTCTCCTCTCTCCTTCACTCTCTCGCTCAGTCTCTGTTTGTCTCCTCTCTCTCTGTCTCCTTCTCCTCTCTCCCTTACTTGCTCTCTCTGTATGTCCCTCTCCCTCCCTTTCTCCCTCTGTGTCACTATCAGTCTCTCCATCTCTCTCAAACACATCAGCAAAAATCTGTTTCACAACAATTACACACGCATATACATCAGGTTCTTTCTTTTCCCTCCATGTACAGCCTAATGATGAATATAACACAGGAAAATCCTGTAGAGTATATGATGGCATTCATTAGACATGATGAGGGCACAGGACAACATTGGAAACCCATTAGATTGATTTAGTCCGTGCTGATTGGACCCGAAACGCCGCGGGTCACTGGGTTCTTAGCGAATCGCTGCACTCGTTACATTCCGATGCAACGCTCAGACCGTCAACACACAAAGTGCTCAGCGTGTCACTTCCTTTGGTTACTGGTTAGAGATCAGGAATATCACATATTATGGATAACATTATTATGTTCTTATAGTTGTGCGCATTATATGTATTATTATATGTATTAATTATATTATTTATCATATTTGTATTTATTTATTATATATTTTATATTTACATTGATCTACTTTAGGGAGAAACATCTTCTATCAAACATTATTGAATAAAATTGGAATATTATGGTATTTTATGATATGGAATGCTATAGTATTGTATAGTATAATAGAATATAGTACATTGTATAGTATAGTTGTATGTTTTGGTCTAGTACAGTTCATCCACCTTTAATGCGAAATTGAATAAATTCCAGTTGGTTGATGAGAAATGTACAGCTGCAAACAATATCCTGCATTCACGTGAAAACAAGCGAACATAATTCAATGTGATTGTGCATTCGAAGCTCATAAACTGACGGATGGTAAACAAATGTTGTGATGGTGAAACGTGATTAAAAACCAAGCGTAGGCGTCGAACGCCGCGAGCCCTCATCTCCAATCACGCAGCAGACGAGACGGTCCAGCGTGTCTGTTTTACAGAGCAAGGTATGCAAATCATTACGTATTATTTGATTTTGATCAGCCATTACAAAATGGACCCTTTTGTGACATCACACGTGGGAGCGTCCACTCTGGGTTTAATGATAGGACCTACCAGTCCATCCGGTGGACTATACCAACCAGTAGGCTGATCTACCCCATCTACACATCGGGGTGGACACTCCCACTTGTGATGTCACGACACGGTAACATTTGGTAAAATAAGGGCCCTTTGAAAAGCGGCGAGATTGAATTACCTTTGTCGTGGATCTCGACACGCCTCACACTGGCTTCCTAGAAGACGATGGAGATAGCAGGGCGTGGGGAGGGATAAAAGGCTGCAACGGCAGGGGCACACAAATCAAGTTTATCGCTAATTAGGGGAGGAGCGTAATATATGATATAATGGATTTACACCCAGCACTACAGGGGATAATGAGCCATTGATAAAGAATGACACCATCTATCCTAAGTCAAGACGAACACTGAGCGTGTGCGAGGAATCCCACGTTAACGCCGTAATAGACTTTTATTTTTCTCCGAGGACGAGGTGGGACTCGCTTCTAAATCTAATCTTTTTATTGCGAATGTCCTCGTTGGAACAGCCTGAGAGAAACCGCCATGTCCCCTCTCCCCCCTCACAAGTATGAGTAGCAAACAACACACACGTGTTGTTTACCTCTGATGCCACAGGCGCCCGTTTTTATGCCGCAGATCCATGTCGTTAAGGAGTAGGCAGGGCATCTCGCTGAAGGTTGCCTACGTGTTAGACTGCGGACACAGGGGATCGAACCCCTGTGTCCGTTCCTGCCTTATGATGACTGATGACGACAATATAACAAACACAGAATTAAGAATATCCCCAAAAAAACACACAACTCACACACACAAATAAAAGCAGTGCATCTGGTTATCTGATGAATGTTCCCACAACTGATGATAAAACAATTTAAATGTTGGGTGGGGGAGAGGGTTCGGGGGGAGAGGAGAAGAGGAAGAAAAAGAAGAGGAGGAGGAGAAACGAGACAGATGAGGCGAGAGGAGGAGGGGTGGATGAACGAGGCCACCTAATGTGAAACGGAAGAACATAAAAGCGGAATAGAACAAGAGACGGAATCCTTCCGACGGACAGAGAGAGAGAGGGAGGCACAGATTGGGGTATGGACGGCTGGAGAGAGAGAGAGAGAGAGAGAGAGAGAGGTAGAGAGAGAGAGAGTCACAGATTGGGGTATGGACGGCTGGAGAGAGAGAGAGAGAGGTAGAGAGAGGTAGAGAGAGAGAGAGAGAGAGTCACAGATTGGGATATGGACGGATAGAAAGAGAGAGAAAGAGAGAGAGAGGTAAAGACAGAGCGATAGAGAGAGAGAGAGCAAGAGAAAGAGATGGAGAAGCTCTCATGAGCTAAATGGCGCCTGATTCCCTGGGTATTCCTCCACTCTCGGGGGAGTACACAGTTGTCGCACGGCATTGGCAGTTTGAAGACAAGACACTCCGGGGGGAACAGAGGATGAAGAAGCAGAAGAGAAGAAGAGAGCGAGGAGGAGAAATGTAGAAGGCGTCCTGTTGACTGACAGCTGTTCCCTGTCAAACCAAGAGCATCAGTAAACAAAAAAAATAAAAACTCCACCCACAACCTGGGTTTGAGCACTGACTGTAAAACAAGACTTGATGTTTAGAGATGGTTTTCACGCCACGGTTTCCTGGAGTTGGTTGTTCCAGGGAATCTTTGGTTATGTTTGTAGTTTCTACTTCCAAACGTGAAACTTTTGTGGTTGAGGTTGAAAGAAACCTCAAATTAATAAATAGAAAATATTTGTCCCCAGATGAACAGAGTATCTGCTCTAACAAGGCTCATTCAAAACAAATTGAAATACTGAAAGACTAGAATTCAATTCATAAATCTGCACTTCAGAACTTTGCAAAAGACGGCCCAAAAGAGGAATGGTAGATTGATTTTCCCTACATTTCCCCACAAACAAGATTGCAAATGCTTTTTCTTTCTCAAAACTATTCAAAAAAAATGAATGAATAATATATTTCTTAAACGTCCTCCCACTGTATAGTTTGATTACAAGCTGGTGCTGAAATCTGTCTGTCACATTCTCCTTGTATGGGTGACTCATGCCATCTTTATGAACGTGTATTATTGCCAAAAAATTATTATATTCTTAGCCCTGAAAAGATATACAATCTCCTTTGTTACTGTTGTGCCTGGTAATTTTGAAAATTGTTATGGTCAATTACGAAAGAAACGTAGACTGCTTAAAGCTTGGCACGCATTCAACACATGAAAGCCTTTTCTTTAAGAAGCCCTACAACAAGAACCACTTTGAGCAAAACAATGCACACACGATGACAATCACTAGAGGGAGGCCAACACACACACACACACACACACACACACTCACTCACTCACATGTAATAAAAATTCATTGAATTCATGGGGTTCAAAATGGATGGCGTTGTCTGGGTCATATTGCATCCGTGCGAATAGGGTCAAAGGTAACACAAAGTTGTATGAGATGATGGTGTGCTTTAATGCATCATGTACCAGATAAAGATTTGGAACAGGCTAAGCAGAAACATGGGGGGGGGGGGGGGGGGGAGAGAGAGAGGGCATAGAACAGTCCAGATCTGCCTCTGTGTGTTTAGGCTGTCTAAATCAATATTGCGAGCATCCTACCTGTGGCCATGTACTGCACTGTTTGGTGGTGAGTGTGTCAATGCATGCAGAGTTGACACAGGGAGACACAGAGGGAAGAGAGAGAGAATGAAACAGAGGAAGGGAGAGATAGAGGGAGAGAAATGTAATGTTTTTACAGTGTGTGTCTAAAGAAGATTTTCCGTCAAAGCTTTTGATAGAAAATAAAGACATCTGAAATCGGAGACAGAGAGAGTTAGAGAGAAAGAGGGGGGTTGGAAACATGCCGTGAGACCTGCTCATTTGACTCCTCCAATTTTTATTCAAATAGCGCTGACCTATTTGCTGTTTGAATGCCAGCCCGTGTTTTTTATGATCCACAAACAAGCCCAGAGCCATTATTCCAACACAAATAGCAAGCAGACCTGACACGGAGGGGGGGGGGGGGGGGGGGGGGGGGGGGGGGGGTGGGGGAAATAAAATGTTCATATAGTTCCCCGGCCCCTCTGGGCCCTAGTTTGTCATAACACAGGGAATTATGTATTGTACCTGCGCCCGGTGATGACATCACAATATGGGGATGAAATATATGTTGAGATGGGGCGGTCTGATTGTGCAGCGCTGCGAGGGGCTTTGTATTAAAAACCAGCATATCGCTCATGGAGAGATTACAGCAGGACAGCTGTTTTCTGATAGCACGCCCGGTCCAGAGGGGGAGCGGCTTCATCACAACCGACCAACCGCTCCCTACCTGAGGAAAAATTTGTTTTGGGTTGCACACGATTTATTTATGGTTAATAGATACCAATGGTTTTAAAGGGGGAAAAAAAAAATAAGGATCTGGAAATAGTGTGGCTAAAATGTGTAAACTTCAATCACGCCATACCTGGTTGGTTTAGGTCGAGTTGTAATGTTGTAAATAACCTTGGTATAACGGCCAAACCGTTCTGTGATCCACAGCACAAATACAACCTGACAAACGCATGGCTGTACAAAATAAACGCATTCACACTCATAACCCGGAGAAAACAAAAGAGCAGTTTCCTAGAACGCACACAAAAATAAATACGTAACCTCTCTGAAAATGACTTACATGTTTCTGTAAGGAATAGCAAGAATGGCATTGGTAAATGGTAAATTCTTCCACAAGTTCAACCAATAAGACACACTCACCAAACAAGACCAGCTAGCTCGCCTGCTAGCGTGACGCGCGGCCTTGCTAGCATGCGTACGTCTCATTTATTCCCAAGCACATCGCTCTGTTCCTCCGCTAACATAGCCAGTAGACAGTGAACTGTACAAAACAGAACAAACACGTTGTGTGCTTGACAAACACGGGAGAGCTGGGGGGGGGGGGGGGGGGGGGGGGGGGGGGGGGGGGGGGGGGGGGGGGGGGGGGGGAGGGGGGGGGGGGGGGGGGGGGGGGGGGGGGGGGGGGGGAGGGGGGGGGGGGGGGGGGTGGGGGGGGGGGGGGGAGGAGGAAGAAGGGGGGGGGGTGGGGGGGGGGGGGGGGGGGGGGGGGGGGTGTCGGGGGGGGGGGGGGGGGGGGGGGGGGGGGGGCAGTAGCTGTTTATTGTCGGGGGAGAAAGACAGAGGTGTACAGGTGCCATTTCTAATTTGGCGAGGGGGAGAAAAGAGCCAGCGGCGGCCTTCAAGTGCAGCCAGAGGAGCGCATCAGCTGGAATCAGCCTCACCCAGCACCCAGCGCCTTCATCAAAGCCTCCTTAGCATGTTTCATCAAAAGGTGTCTCAACTCCGACGCCCCGCTGTCTAGCTGCAGCGTGTCACACACTCTCCCATCGCCGGAAGAGCTTGTTTTTTTTGTTGTTTTTTTTACCTTGGCATGAAAAGGAAATATTCACTTATTGTATCTCAGCGCTGCATCTCAGAAACGAGCCCGTGTTTACATGAGGAGATGGTAAATTAAAAAAGGCGTTGGTGGATTCACTCTTGTTGGTTTAGATCTATCTCTTTTTAGAGGATGAATGGGGAGGAAACCTTCTGCGTTCGTGAAGGTGTGTGTCTGGGTGAAATGTGACATTTAGACAGCGTATTTGTACAGCTCGTACCTTTTGAATTATTTTCCCCTTTCTAGGAGTTCTGGATGCGATAAGGCACTACAGTAAATATCAGTGATGCCATATGAAGCTTATAGATGGACTTCCAATACAGTGGTTATTTAAAATAGATTTGTATACTTTATAAAGGAAATTAAGCTGTGTTTTTAGACTACTGTGAGACTTACAGTTCTACATCACACATTCAATGCCTTAGAACCAAGAACACAAAGTTAAGTATTTTTGAGGTTTTATAACACAATAATTAAGGTATCAAAAAACAATTGGCCCCCACGTATGTACATTACGTCATATTGTTTACACAAATTCACAATCGCAGTAACTGTTACACAACATGACACATATAATAATGTGTTCATATTAGAGTCAGACGGCATGCAATCAACACTCTTGTATAGCTGGTATCACACTGTAATGTACTAGTCTCACGAAATACTAATATTACTAACAATACAGTACATTTCCATTTCAGCAGCATTTATGGCTTATGGTTCACTTTTGTCCTGTTTGGTATTTCAGAGAAAGCTCTCCTTATAAAAGTAAAATTACTATTTTTTCCGTTTCCTTTGGTGTAAATACTTTATAGAGCTATTAGATAAAAAAAAAGAAATGCCAGAATTGGCTTTGGCATTTTCATAATATAATATGACGAATATTATATAACTTTGTAGTTATTAATTAAACCAACCAACCAACAAACCAACACACCAGGGTTATTATTATTATTATTATGCTATGATTAAGGATTTCAAACGGTGTTCACTTTGGAGACCAAAATATATTAATCAATCGGAAAGTGAAATACAATTACACGATATGTAAAAGGCGTGAAAGAAAAAACGATAACATAAAAAATATATAAGCGCAAGAAAAAGAGGAAAAAAGACAAAGACTCGTTTGCCATTACAGGTACGAAAAAAACTGAAAAAAGAGAGAAAATAAACTTCCCTAGACCCCCCCCCCCCCCCCCCCCCTCCCCCTCCCTCCCCCCCGGTTGGAAGACAATGGCTTCAGACAGGCGCACAATAGCTTCATTAGGGCGGTTCACATTATCAGGTCATAGGAGATAGAGGGGAAATATCAGAGCGGACACATTCGGACGATGCCCGTCGAGGGAGGCTGCCAAGCGGTCTCGCGGACGCCGCAGCTGTGACAAGCCCTGATTTGTGTTTGTAATCTGATACTCTGGAGGCTGGCGGCGGCAGGCCTGATGTGAAAACGGTCAAACGGGTAATGTGTGACGAGAGAAGGGACTGATGGGGGGTGGGGAGGCGGAAGGGGGCTTGGTTGTTGTTTGTTTTGTTTTGTTTTCTCCGCCTCTTTTGCATCCTCTCGTCTCCCACCCCTACCTTCTCCGAGGTGCGAGACTTGGTGGCAATCATCAAGGCAAGACAATGTTCCGGCAGCCCCGGTTTTTTTCTGGGGTAACATTTTCCTGGCTAACAAAGGAGGGGTTTTTGGTGTTGTTTTTTTTCGAGACGGGCCAAAAACCGATTTATTTGTTTTTTTTCTGGAAAGTCTAGCGGTTAAGGTGTTTGTCTAACCTGGCCAAAAGGTTTCGGGGTCCAACCCTGATGTCTGCAGTCCACCTGCAGAACACATGCTGGGGCATGAGGCCTGAACCTCGCCTCTACTCCTTAATAACATGCATCTCAAAGTTCACTTTACATTAAAAGCATCCCCTTAAATGACTAAATAGTAAGATGAAGGTTTAAAGAAATGTCCCTAGGATCCCTCCCCTTGTAGGCTCGAGTGAACTACCAGCGTGTCTTCACGCTGGCTCTTCCTACGTCTCCATCGTTAGGCGCATTAGCATCTGGACTAATCACACCTGCCCTGCGCAACCCACATTTGTATTGGTCGCCATTAGCGACAAGCACGGACGCCGCTTCCCCCCGCTAAGGACGAGCCAATCGATGGCCAGGGATCAATCAGGGGGCCGCCGGCGAGAGGCAGGCAGCCTTCTAAGTGGCCGTGTCCCACTCACACCCAGGCATCAGGGGAGCTGCCACAAGACACTTAAGATCAATTACTGAAATTAGCCCTTTAACCCACCCCCCCCCCCCCCCCCCCACACACACACACACACACCAGCTCCCCACCCTCCAACACCATACCCATAACCCCCTTCTCTCATGGCTTTCCAGATGACTCAGAAACACAGAGAAACCCGATGAGTGATGGACAGATTAAAAAGGGGGGGCTCCCCGTGGAGATGCTGGGACAGGGAGGAGTGTGTGGTACTGGGGGGGGGGGAATGTTTGCATAGGGGGCCTTGACGTTGCGGTGTCAGGGTCCTGTGGAGATACCTGCTCCACATGCTTTGTGGGTGGGTGGGTGGGTGGGTGTGTGTGTTCTACAGCGGCTGTCCATCACAAATCAGGAGTTTAGACATTGTGAATGGCAGGCAACCATATGTTAACCTTCCCAGCATTGATCCACATGGGCAATTATTGACGTTGTATTTTATTAAGTATTCTGGTATTGGTGGGTATTTTAATAGATTGCAGATTCCCAATGATGGACGATTGACTAAAAATAAAAGTACAATATTGCAGTACGTTGTTGTTGACATGATCTGGACACATCCCATGGAAGATATTGTCACACATTGTTTCTCATTGGTCTATTAGATCATAAACATCACACTGACCACTAGAATCTGACACAGGACATGAGGTCACTAATTAAAACCGCATGTTGCCCTTTAGCACAGCAGCAACACCATCTGTGGGCAGGGTGTGTTTTCTCACAGCATAATAGGTCTGTTGTTTGAGACGTAGCTAAGAACATTGGACAGTGTAGTGGTGAGGGATGTACCTGTAGGCATCAATAGATTTAATCCCTATACCTGCTCCTCGTGTGTATCTGAGTTTACTACAAGTCAGCGTGGATAAAAGTGTCTGCTAAACTAACTGAATAATAAAACGACACCCACCACACATTTCAAATCCGTCCCACCCTTGTACCTTCTTGGACCACAAAATCCTTTAACTTTTCTTACTACAACCACCGAGGTATACCAAACTCCGGTTAGAAGGTTCCAGTCCCTCCATGGATGCGCCTGTGAGACCCAGGTTCACTCTTACTCCCGGCGCTGGTAATGCATCTTTGATACAGAAAAATAAATCCCTTCAATTAAAGCAGAAGGCGAATGTTCAAAAAGACAGATGCCGTTTCAAGGACAAAGTAGCCCTTGAATGAAAATAATTACAGAGTGGGAGTTTTTAGTAATCCCGGCCAATCACTGCAAAGGAAACACATACAGCGTGGCTCGGGAATAACAACTGTTACTAAAAATAGAGCAGAAGACTCCGTGACTCAAGGTCCAAAACGGTAGACCGGTAGAAGTGATTCTTTCTAATTAATTCTTTCTTACATAATCTCAGTCACTTGGTTGTTTATTAGTTTATTGCTGGGACAAATTCTCAAAGTGCAAATATATTTGAATGGCACGTGCGTGGAGCCGCGCAGGTAAAGTGCACGTGTTGATACAGGTGTCGCGTCGGTAGCATGCCGGCTCCGACGGCTACATGCAACAAATTAGCCACAAGTGAGCTCCCCCTAAATGATTCAATCAGCATTAGCATTAGCGCTAGTGTTCGGTTTGTGGCGACCCTAATGCGGAGAGTCCTGCGCCATTTACCGCTACTGTCACCAGCCATCTTCCTCAAGTGATAGATGAAGCTGTCACGTCAACACAAGCGCACGATCACGCTAGCCCCCATTTAACAATCCCCTTCGTCAAACCCCATAGGGGTGGATCTTTGATTACTCTCGCAATTAGCGATGTCAACCCCCCCCCAACCCCCCCTTTCCGTTAATTAAGTATTCAGGTTTGGGGTTTTTCAAACCAATTAGCCGTCTCTCTTGCTATGACTTGTTGATTAATTATGGATATTTAGTTGAGGGGAGGGGGAGGTAAAGCCAACATTAATTATTAATCAAAATTGAATTATGTGTTATTATTAACAGGCAAACTTTTTTCTCCCGCCGGCTTGTCGTGGCAATATGTTTTCGTTGCTCCTCCAAACTGTTTGCGACGCGTGACGGCATTTGAGAACAGGGGGGGGAGCGAAACGCGACCTTGGCTGGTGTGAGGAGGCGCTGAAAGCATTGCGCGGGGCGCTAATAGCATTTGGGAGTGTTTGCTACAACATGTCAGCAAATTGCTGTAAGTGCTCGACATTATCGCAACGCACACAAACGCACACAAACGCACACACACACACACACACACACACACACACACACACACACACACACACACACACACACACACACACACACACACACACACACACACACACACACACACACACAAACACAAATCCCAAATCCCAAATCAATGGGCTCTCAGAAACCCGTTTTATTGATGCGTGGCCGACGTCTATTCATCACTTGGTCTTTACGGTCACATGCTATGAGGTGAGGTAATGGCGTTTATTGGTATTTACAGGTGACACGCGTCGCGTCCTTAAATAATATTTACGGCGCTTGCCACTCCGCCGCCGCCGCTACATCCCGTTGTCCTTGCACCCCCTGATGATAGAGTGGATATCCCGGCTAGGTGTCGGAGGGAAAGGTGGGACCACCGCAAGGTCACATGAGTTATGGGGCGTCTCGCCAGGGATGATGAGAGAGCGGATACGATGGCAGTTGTGTATTTGCTTCACCCATCGGGGCAGTGTATGTCTCTTGACTATGCCTATAGATGTTGTAAATGTTGTATATATATATATATTTATTCAGGCAGCTTGCTGGTCTCAATCATGCTGCGTCGGTTGCTGAAGGCCTCGTCGTGAAGTGTTCCATTTGTCCGAGGGGGGGGGGGGGGGGGGGGGGACTCTGGACAGCGTAAATATGTCTCCATTAAATTTGGCCAAGGATCTCTCTGGCCAGATGGGAAAGCGGTGTGGAGAATGAGTGATATGCCAACGTTTGAGAAATACAAGCTGGACACTTCCACATCGTCTACCGGACATTTAAAGAAGAGAATACTGTTTCCTGACGACGTGATGGTAACCACGGTCATGTTCAAAATATGTCCTGGCAAACGGAAAACAAATGTGCCAGAAATGACAAAGTAATCTTTTTTTGGTTTTTCCTGTTGGCTGTCAGGCCATTCGCTGTCAGCATCCAGTTTGTCACGGAAAACATAAAGTATGGAAACAGTGGCATTAGTTTCAGTTTTGCTCAATTTCTGGGGGTATTGATGCGTTTAACAGCACATTTCTGTAACTAAAGACACTGCGATGAGATAAGGAGATTATCGTATTTATCATAATCACCATTGAAAGACTTGGAATTTGCATGACCATATATGGCTTTGGGATAAGGCTTACAATGGCAGTGCAGCCCATTTGTTCATAAGCACAGGTAAATCTGAATGACAGCTGTAAAATGGAGACGCTAATGAGATGCTAAGTTGCGGCGGTATGCCCCAGGAAAAGCAGATTTACCCGTTTGTATTTACCCCAATAAATAACAATAACATGTATCACGAAAATAAGCCGGCAACACTTCACAAGGAGGAAGCGAATACATAAACACAGCTAACCCTAGCCTATACGACTAGCTAATGAAAGCAATTACACTTAATGCAGTGCGGTGATGAATTATGTTGACAAGACAATCATTCACTAAACTTTGCGCACAGTCTGGACGACTATGAATTCAACGGTATTGCGTTAATTGCCCCCATTATTGTTTCAAAAGCATTTTGAACGTAACGCACAGAGAGAAAGAGTATGCCGTAAGACTAATGGCCTCCTTTATTATTGTTTGATTAACCTCGCCGCATTGTAGTCCCTAACAGGGATTGTTTTCCCGACAAGAAAAAACTCTCCTCATGTGAATTCTACTCATGTTATGCGCTTCTCTTTCTCGTCCTTACAGTAGATGTATGAAACGCAAAAAAATAAATAAAAAATAAAAACTCCATTCTCCAACACATCACAATGGCCACTAAAACGAACGAGCTTGCTCTTTGAAACTGTCAGAGAGAGATATATCCCTCTTGTGTAATGAAAATGTTCGGTCAAGCCAATTAAAACAGGAACCTTTTTGTCCATTGTGCCGCGTCGTCCTCCTAATTAATTAAGCGTTGCCATAGAAGGAATCCTTTACATTTCCGTAGTCTGAATGTGTGCAGCAGACCCCTGTTGCTGCCCTGTGAAGTCTGCATCGCAACGTTGTTAAGGCGCCTATTATGGGAGAATTAGGCTTGAACTTTACACCTCATGTAATGCTATTGTGAGATGCTATTATGAATGTGCGCATGAACGACTTACTCCATTGAACGTCTCTGGCCTCGTCTGAACTGGCATTCACAGTGAAACCTATCGGCTTCTCTCACGATTCCTGTCTCCCAAGGAATTCCATCTCTCTCTGTCTCTCTGTGTCTTTGTTTCGTTTATTTCTTCCACGTCAGATTCCATTGTTTATCAGTGATACAAAGGAACTGAATGTCTCCTCTGACATATTATTGGGACTCTTCATCTCGAACAGAAAATAAACCAGTGAATCAAATCGTTTAATTGTATTTAATGAAGATCTAGAGGTAACTTTTAAGTAGGAGTACATTTCATTTAGTCAACTTTGGCCTTGACCTGATTATATTTTAACCGTTTTGTAGTTTACTCTAGCACCCACTATTTAAATTCAGACAAATTCTCAATTTTTTTTTTCCCAAAACACTAGCCCTCATTACTAGCCCATATAACCAGGCCTTTATCCCAATAGCAATTGATAAAAACAACACAATGCAAACGCTTTGATTGGGTGTTTTGTCCTTATTTCAAGAAAATAAGCTGACACAGTGAACATTTGCACAGACGCCAGAAAACCGAAAGGACTGCCATCCAACAAGCCGGACTCAAACCCACGGTCTCATCGGAGCGGAACATACGCTTCAGTAAGCGTGGTGCCAGGTTGTGCCCTTAGTGGGACATATTTTGACACTTTGACACCGCGAGATGACTTTCCTCAGACCCACTAAGAGGATTTAAAAGGGTGTCCTTGGATGTGGACCAGACAAGCATCAATGCCCCCCCCCCCCCCCCCCCCCCCAGTTCAGCCAACTCTCCCAGAGCGGTATAAAGGTTTGGCCATGGATCACCAGTGACATTTTGGATCTTTGTCACTTCTTGTCTTTCTCTTTTGGAATACCAACAGGTAAATGTTAAACTCCGACTTGCGGAAGAGAGAAACACCAGGATACATAATGTAGGAGAGTAACATCATTGATTTTTAGTGATGATTCGATATTCGATATGATTCGACGTTAAAACCGATGTTTCAGGTTCTTGTACTCTTGCACATCCAAACCTTACAGCGCCATCCAAGCATTATAGAGAAGACC
>JACYXH010000473.1:6424690-6494690 GCA_026745465.1 Lota lota | reverse complement strand
GTTTTCATTCTATTATATTGTGTAAGACTTGTGTTCTTTGTTTTTTGTGTTCATTGGAGAGTCTTGTCTTTCGACCACAACGCATTCGTTTCACAAGCTTCTTGCATCTTTTTTTTGTTTTGTTTTGTTTAGTACATTTAGTTTTATATTATTAGCTCATTATTAGTTTTACTTATCTACTTTCAACCCCAATTTTTTTTTTATGGCCCTTAAATAAATATTTGTTAACAAATGGCTCCTCACACAGCTGCAGAGGCAGTGGTGAACAGTTCTGTAGTAGTGTCGTGTAGATGTATTGCAGAACCTTGGCCTGTACCTGGAAGTGATGTGGTTGGCTTGCCGGTGGGGAAGGGAGACAGGTGGTCACTCTGTAGGAACTGGTTGGGTGGGGTTAGGGTGGGGGTGGTGGTTATGAAGAGCTCCAGGGCCACCACCGGTTGTCCCGTCTGTTCCGCTGCCCCTCCATCATGGCTACCTTCGCCCTGAGGGGGGGGGGGGGGTCCTGGAGAGAGAGAGAGAGAGAGAGAGAGAGAGAGAGAGAGAGAGAGAGAGAAGAGAGAGAGAGAGAGAGAGAGAGAGAGAGAGAGAGAGAGAGAAATGGGTGCTGACCTTCTACACCTGGGCTTCTGTTGATGCTGGATGTAGTGTTCACTTTTAAGGTGTATCTCCACTGTGATGATATTGTCAGGGTTCATCCAGGCCTTTAGTCAAACCTGGTTTAGTGTCATTTCTACTTTTTTTTAATGAGCTTGGCCTTAACGATGACTGCATCCTGCTCTTGACTACAATGTAATATTATCACCACAATCAAATTTTACAATTGTTTTATCCATACATGTACACACCACCCCCCCCCACACCCCCCCCCCCCCCCCCCCCCCCCCCCCCCCCCCCCCCCCCCCCCCCCCAGCCCCATCTTCAGCCTGATCAGCAAACACACAGAGCCGTGACTACACACACACACCCACACACACAAAATCACACACACAAACACGTGTTTCAGTACATCTCAGATTGTAATTGGAGACAGATCTGCCATTTGGTCGTAGCTCCTCATGTTGTCTCTTAGTCAGGGTGTTCCTGATGAATTGGAAATCTTTCAAAGAGGAAACGGTGACGCACATTTTTGTTCCATTTTGGCCTGCCACTCATTGCAGATGGATGAATTACCAAACACGTCATGCTGGCCATAAAACAAGGAAAAACTAACCGGTAAGACCATGCAATAGAAAATCACGGGAAATAATGAATAACTCATAATACATAAATCCCAGTTCCTTACTCAAGTCAAGAACAGTGCGGTGTGTATACATCAAACAGGAAATGACACGTCTGTGGCCTTAGCTCCCAATTTAGCTTCCGACCTCATTTGCATGCCAGACCCCTCAACTTGTCCCAATGCCGGGGAGAGAGAGGGGGGGGACAAAGGATCAGGAATAATTGCAGATTAAATAATAAAATAAAATAAAGACGCTGGAATGCTATATGGAAGAATCGCACGGATCAAAACACAATTAAAACTTCATCTCAACCTGTTATACATCGCTGATGAGGAGCCCTTGTAGATGATCTCCCCCACTCGTCACCCACCCGCTCTGATCTTTAATACTTTAAATCTGTCGAGGGGAGGGGAGGGGGGTATGCTGTCGGCCTGTATGGAAGCAGAACCCCCCCCCCCCACAACTCCACCCACTCCAACTGCACCCAACAGTAAATTAATCGCACCAATTATTCAATCCCCCACGAGAGAGGACGTTTAATGCAAGCCTTTGGAGGGAGAGAGCCGAAACGCCAGGGCCACTCAAATCCTCCTCCGTTTGGTAATTGACTGTCGACTTCAATAATTGATTGGAACAAATGTGAAATGGATGAGAGAGTCTCAGTGTTCTCCATCACACGCTCCCTGGCTTTCAGACCGTGGTTCACGGACCACTGCTCCGACTGGGGGGAGAGAGGAGGAGAAGAAGGAAAGAGGAGAGGAGGAAGGAGAGAGTAGGGGAGGAAAGAGAGGAGAGGAGGAAGGAGAGGAGAGGAGATAGGAAAGAGGATAGGAGGAGAGGAGAGGAGGAAGGAGAGAGGCGGGAAGGAGAGGAGGAATGAGAGAGTAGGGGTGGAAGGAGAGGAAGGAAAGAGGAAAGGAGGAGAGGAGAGGAGGAGAGAGAAGAGGAGGAAGGAGAGAGGTGGGAAGGAAGGAGAGAGGAGGGGAGGAAGGAGAGGAGGAGGAGGGTAAGGGAGTTGAGGAGTGCAGATTGCATTCCTCACGTTTAAATATAATTTTTGTGCATATCCTCACACTGTTCTGTGTGTAAGCTGAGGAGGTAATAGCGGTCAAGCCGTTAAAAGAGTAGAATAGCATCATTCAGAGTGTTGCATGTTTTGCCTGAGTGCTCCTGAGCAAGGCCTTTTGAGGGCATTCGGTGTCGAAATATGAACCCTTGAGAAATGATTGCATAAGATGTTACACCCACCCACCCGGCACACAGGAAATACCTTGATGCTTGTGTGCGTGTCTGTCTATGTGTTTGTTTCTGTGTGAGTGTGTCTTTCTGTGTGTGTGTGTGTGTGTGTGTGTGTGTGTGTGTGTGTGTGTGTGTGTGTGTGTGTGATTGTGTGTGTGTGCGTGTGTGCCCACATAAGCCACCCCAATGATCCACCAACATCCTCATCTCAGCTCCATCAAGCCCGGTTGACTCCTTACCCTTCTTCTGACACACAGACCCTGAAATCCCTCCTTCACAACCATACGTGGAAAAACTCCCCTTTTCCGTTAGTGGTGAGAACCAATAAATGAAGAAAAAACTTAAACAATTAGCTAGGAAACCCTTAACTTGGATCCTGTTCAATCAATAGTTCCTGTCCGTATTGTGTAAGTCTATCGACCAAAGTGGTGCAGTTGACCTCCGACCTAAACATGGAACAGAGAGCTGGAGGGGAAGGACTAGCCGCGCGGACTAGGAGGGGAAGGGTCGTGTTGTACAAACGCTGGAGATCTATGCATAGTCAAGTAGCTCTGATGAGCACTGCACATTACAGTATACGCTACACTAGACTATGCTACGCTACGCTATGCTACCACAACACTATCTTACACTATATTACAGTACAAACGACATTACATTATACTTTACTACGCTATCGCTACACTTTATTACATTATAGTACAAACTACATTACACTATACTATACTTAGCTATGCTACCCCATCACTACACTATGTTACACTACATTGCAGTACTACACTACACTATGCTACATGACCCTACTATACACTAAATGCAGTTCTAGGACAGCCAAGTTTTAGCCCTTCACGCGTTGTAGTTTACATTCCACACGATGATTTGGACAAAATAAAGTAAGTAACATGTAAAATAAATACAAATAACACTCCAAAATAAAATGTAAATAATACAATTACATAAAGCCTAAAAATACAACTTTTACATGCAACGTACAATGCAATTTAATTCCCAGATGACACGCCTTTGATGCCTTGAATGTGATAATCAAAAGGCAAACCAGCAGATATAAAACATCATCATGAACGTAACATGCCTGGAATAGTTTATTTATTGTTTGTCCATGGCTAATTTTAGGTCTAGATTGTCGGTTGTTTTTGGCGTCACAATAGCAGAAACAAATAACTCTGTAGCATGTCCGTCCTCTGCAACCCTTTGGCATTGCAGCAGAGAATGTGTTTGTGTATGAGTGAGTGAGTGAGTGAGTGAGTGAGTGAGTGAGTGAGTGAGTGAGTGAGTGTGTGTGTGTGTGTGTGTGCACGTGCATGTGTGTGTATATGTGTGTGTGCGCGTGCATGTGTGTGTGTGTATGTGTATGTGTGGTGTGTGCAAGTCTGTGTGTGGCTATATGTGTGCATGCGTATGCGTGTGTGTGTGTGTGGGGATACCTAACGCCCTAATGCATGCTGGGAATGAGAATGCAGGTGGTGGGGAAGCGATTCCCCTTCCTTGTTGAATAATTGCATCCACGCCACCCATCCCCACCCACCGACTCAGCACCCAACATTAACCCCCACCCACCACCATCGTCCCACCCTCCTCAATGCTTAGCGAGTCCCCCCTCGTCCACCTGCCAGGCAGGGTGGGGTTGGGGTGGGTGGAGGACTGAAGACTGCTCCATCCATCACGGGCGGCTGCATGACAAACACATTCCATAATAGAAGTTTATTTTCTCGCGCGTGGCTGAATCAGAGGCCTTCCCATGCATACAGGAAGGTGTCAGCGTAATTTATGGCTGCTGCTGAGAACAACAATATGTCATATCAAAGTCCTATATTCCCCCCCCCCCAAACCATAGCGTCGCTAACGCAGCCACCGCCCAGTGCCTGTCAATAGCCGCACGGCTATCAATAACGAAGAACACCAGCGGAGATAACGGTGGGGGGGGGGGGGGGGGGGGGGGGGGGGGGTTGGCAATGTCCTCTCCTGGAGGAACACACACAGACGCACACACACTGATTCAAACACACACACACACTGATTTACATACACACTGATTTAAAACAGACATGCACACATGTACTCACACACACTGATTTAAACACACACACACACGGGTGGGCACACACACACACACACTGATTTAAACAAACACACACATGGGTAGGCACGCACACACACTGATCTAAATACACACACTGATTTACATTCCCACTGATAGACATGCACACATGCACTCAAACACATCAACACACACACAATATGCTCATACACGGGCGGACGTTCATCTTGGCGATCAAGTGCTTCCCGGCTCACTCCACTCTACTCATCCTCTGGCTGGCTCAGGTGCACACCACGCACACCACATACGTCACACACACCTTGGTGCGCACACATCCAGAGCCACCACACAGAGAGAGAGAGACAGCGAGCTGTGTTTCAATATCTAGGTTGGTTAAACTAAACTGTAAACACAGTGGGTATACTACTATTTTATGTCCAGGTTAAAGTAGTAGCTGGTGGCATTCCACTATTCGCAATATAACCAATGCTAATGCTAAGCTAGTGCTCAAGTAAGATGCTCGGCATAGGTTGCTATGTAATCCAGTCTTTCTGAATGAGAAAAAAAATTGGGCTTTCATACCAGAACATTACAGCTGTGTTGGGTTCCATCTAATGCACTTAAAAAAACACCCTCAGCCCTAAAAACACATGGTGTGTGTTAAATCATTCAATTAAATCATTCAGATATTTGACACTGACAGAGTGTTTAGACACACTGTCAGTGTCAAATATCTGAATGATTTAATAATTGAATGAATGGATAGCTGGATGAGTGGGTGGATGGATGAGTGGAAAGATGGATGGATGGGTGGAAAGACGGATGGCTGGATAAATAAATACACGGCCACACATTTGCATCTGATGCTTTTCACCTCGCCTTGCAAAGATCTATAAATAGATTGCAGCCAACCAAAGTGCAGCGTGGACTGAGAGTGATGGCCAGGATTAATGATGAAGAGAAACCCTCCCTCTCTGCCTCTCGCCAACGCCGAGCCCAGGGTTCGGATTAAAATCCTCCAACTTCCGTCAGTGGAATGGGACAATAATAACGGCATCTAGACATCCGCCAGATGACTAATGACTTTCAATCTGGGATGGAATCTGTTTATCTAGTACTGTATGCGGTATTAGCATATAATGTCGCTTACTCATTCATTCCTAATGCGCCAAACAAACAGTCGCGTGTCACACAAATCCTCCGTGGAAAAAGACGATTAATCAGGCGTGTGCGAGCGTACGTGTATCTGTACTTGAAATGTGACAGGGTTCATACTTTATCTCAATTATTTGTTGTCGCCTGGGGCGCCGTAGTTGTGCAGTTTTAACTCTGATGCCTGGCAGGATGTCTGGGACGAACAGAAATGCGCAGGGTCAACGTGGTTAGTTGTTGCGTTCATCATTCATTTAGGGTGCTTGCTATGATGATTAGCTGCTATTTTTTAACTTCTAGTATTGTATTATTCATAGTCATTGAGAGGAGCGTTTATCGAAAGCGACTTTCAGGGAATTCCAATGCATGTCAGTAAGGAGCGGGTCGGGATTTAGGAATCTGGCTCAAGTAGGCCTAGAGGGGTAGGCTCCAGACATATGGGCTGAAACCCAGCACCTTACTGCCAGGAGTCCAACAGACCATACCCATTAGACTATCCTTCAAACTTAAAAAGTGAAATTGATATGTACATTAGGCCTGTATATTGTACGGTTCACGTTTGGTCACAAAGGTGAGCGCCCAGAGAGCATGACTTACGAGTGAAGTTCAAACGTGACACACCTAGGCATAGTGGTGAAACGTACTTCAGTTGCCTCGCACACAATGGAATTCAATGGCATTGACGGAGTCATCCATCTCAAGGTATCAAGAGTCAATTCGTTCACCCGCGTCTGATCCAATTCCACTCCCAAAATCCGAGTTAAGCAACGTATTAATTGAAATCGAATGCCGTGTACAAGTTCACCTTGGGCACTCTCTGTGTGTTGACAGCCTGGGTCCAATAATGGTCGCTGTGTTAATGGTCCCAGCTACGTCGCTAATGATCAGATCTGCTGAGCCATGTACAACAATGTACAGGCGAGAGAGGAGGTGAGCTATAGAGAACACAGCAGCACCATACCTGACTGGGTAGGAGGTCAGAACTCAACCCGATAAAGTACATGGCCCAGGTCAGATGGAAACACATACACACTGCGTCGCACATTCCATCACTGGCCGTTGTGTTTAAAGCCTTTGTTTTTGATGGATTGTTAGTAGTATATAATAATTGAACCAACTGTAGTATTGTTAAAGCGAGCGCTGGCGGCTTTACTATTCCTGTTGTTCCAACAGGGCTCAATAAACAACAAACAAGGAAAATCCTAATCCTAAAACCTGGCCTTCAATGTAACCCTTCTTAGCCTAGCTATAAAACCTTACCCCTACTCTAACCCTAACCGTACCCCCTAATCCTAACCCTAACATTGAAACCTAAACCTCACTCTCACCTAACCTACTCCCCTAGATACAGCACCTTGCCTTAACCCACAGCATCAAACATGTCCCTAGACCTTCCACTAGTCCTAAAATATAGCACAACCACTAACCCTAACCCAAAGCACCTACCCCTTACCCCTCTTACCCTAACCTACAGCCTCAGCCATGTCCCTAGGTCTCCCACTAGTCCCAGCTACAGGACAGCTTCACCCTAGCTACAGCACTAACTCTGTATCCTGAGAACCCAGAGAAAACTTCTCCATGTAATGCTCGCATGGCAACATAAAAACCATAGATATCCCACAAATATTCAAGCACACAAAGAGAAGCCCTTTTTAATAACGTAACCATGGGGAGCAATTCCTTTGGCCAAAATACAGTAGTTTTATGTTATTTGATTCCAAGTCAACTAAAGCACTCGATTTACATGACGTTTATTATGAAAAAAGTATTTGTCACGAACGACTCTCTTTGTAATCTTACACCACCGTGTGCTGGTTCGGCGTACAAAATGGTAGTGGCATGTACACCAGGAAAAATAAACCACACACCAGAATCTGTACAGATATATTTTTTTCTCCCCATCACTGCACATGCAACCTCTTTTCCAATTGACTATGCATTATTAGGTTGTTAAATCTGCCACATTTTAAAATATTCCATTTGACGGCTGCTCAGGATGGAAGCCAGGCCCCATTTCGTAGCCGGGCTGAGGCCTGTCATTCAACTTGACAGACATGTCCTTTCTCCCACCAAGAAATTGTTTCAGATAGGGTCCCCTGATAGATGCCGGGGGAGAAAAAAAAATCAATCAAAATCAGAAGGAAATTAGCCGACTTGCCGACTTGAGAGATGTCAGTCACGCTGATTGGCACGGCAACCCCGGCAGGTGAGTTGGCGCTTGTCAGCAGCCTGTCTGGTGTCAGGATTCATTTAAACACGACGCGTTATCGCAGGCCATCTTGTTTAGACCTCCTGTTATTCATTGTCTGATAATGACGACGGATGGATGAAGACTCATGATTTGTCGACAGTTGCAAACAGTTTTGTCGCTAGGCGAAGCATAATGTGGTGTAATTGGGTAACATTATCCGACTCTGAATAATGCATCTTATGTCTTGTGTTGAAACATACCCCCCACGCCCCTTCATTTGTAACATAAAAATGGTCCAACATTTTTTGAATTGTAAAAAAGAAAGAATGTGTTCTTTTGTTATTCAATGGCCTATTTTTGAAGCAGAAAATCCGTTGCGAGCATAAACCTGGCTGATGAATTCAAATCACGGCTATGTCAGTAACGTATCCAATTCCACATTTTCACTGACTGCCTGTCCTTTCTGATTTTTGTCTTCCATTGTGTTCCTGCGTCCTTGTTTTGGAGGGGGGTGGGGTACTTAACTCAACTTCTCTGTCCTCTCTCCGTTTCCCTCCGCTAACTAACAAGCAACAGATGAGATGACAACGTCGATGTAATACAAAATAACAGCGCGAGCGAGAGATTACGACCTCGGCCCGGAATATAAAGCCCATTTGCTGTCAATTTGTGTGTACTGAAAAATTAATACACTAGCAAGATGCCTGGAAAGTTAGCATCATAGTTTAGCGTCGGAAAGATGCTTAAACAAAAGCAAATGGTGGTAATATGTATTGTATATTCCTTCCCTGTTCTAACAAACTTCTAACAGGTAACTTTTGAAGCAAAATATCTGTATCCACTGTAAGCCTCTCCAGATAAAAGTGATTCCACATTATGGAACATAGAGTGGCACTTTGTACCAATGTATGTCATTCTATAATGTAGTTGTTGGAATTGTCCTTGTATAGAATTGTCCTTGTAGGAATTGCCCTTATATGGGATTATCTTTGAGGGAAGTGTCCTTATATGGAATACCCTCTGAGGAATTGATTCCTTGAATGGAATTGACCTTGGATGGAATTTTCCTTAAATGGTACACAGAATAAATACATTTGTGCAAACTGCTGTTCTATGTTCCCTGTTGCAGTTTTACAGGGAAGGGGAAAGAAAGACATCCTTTACTCTGGCTGCATCTGCACACATCTGCACAAATGCCTTGTTAACAATTTCACTTCAAGACTGCAATCTCAAAGCACAGTTTAGAGACATGATGCCCAATCGAATGATTGTGAGAGTCCTCTGTCTCTCCCTTTATCTCTCTATGTCTCTCTCGGTCTCTCTATCCAAGTATCTCTATCCTCTTCTCTCTAACTATGTTTCTCAGTCCCTCTCTAAATCTCTTTGTCTCTCTGTCCCTCTCCCTCTTTCTCTCTCCCTCCCCTCCTCCCTCTCTCTCTAATTAATATGTACTTTCCTCAGGCGTGACAGTGTGACAGTGATTTATGTCTCTTCTTCGCTGTCACAACAAACACATTTGTAAATACACATATACAAATCAGTGCAACGTGTGCGCAAAGATAATAAGTACAACCCTTGTATTTTTTCAACATATTACATAGAAACACTCACACACATGTACACACGAGAGTTCACCATTACCCACAGTGAAAAAAGCTAAAGAAAACTTTTGTGCAACGATCAAAGTGAAAAAATCAACATTATAACTTGTGGTTCTAGAGTTATGTGAGCCAGCACTCTAGCGAGGGAACCCTTGCACTCCAGTCTTGATTGGAGGGGCTCTTTCCCAGTGTGTTATTAATTGGACAGTGGGGAGTTGGGCCGGTGTCGGACGCTGGATGTCCTTGAGAGGACAATACGAAGTTGTCTGCATACATGCGTATCCTTGCAGTCACCGACAAAGCGTCCTCAGTCTCCGTCTCTGATCTAATTCCCAGAAGCCTGGTGATATTCACTCTCATGCAAATCAGTGGGGTGTTGCAGTAGAAGACGAACAACTCGTACAGGTCTCCTCTCTTCCATTTCTATTATTTTGTTGATGCTGCATAAATCAGAAAATTACGGTATTCTTAGTACCATGTATATATACGATATATCTATGTGTATATATGTAATATATGATATGTAATGTCCACTTAACCAGTTAATTCTGTTTCAAAACTAAACAGTAGGTAGGCCTACATTTTGGAATGCTTGTTTGATCATTTTTATCCCTCGCCCTGAAAAGTGTCATTTTGCACAACAATATTAACGAGACATTCAGATAAATTGATTGCTATTGGAAATGTATCCGCTTATTTTTCCTTTTAATGTCTATTTTGTGGACATTACCTTTTATTAGGGTGTCGAGGACAAAGTCCAAGACAACCTCTTGTTATTGCTGGTTTTATTAGGGTGTCGAGGACGAAGTCCAAGACAACCTCTTGTTATTGCTGGTTTTATTATTAGTATGTCACGGAAAATCGACTTACACAGCCTAAACCGCTTGATAACTTTGGATAAAAACTTGCTACAGCTGTAGAGGAGGACTACAGAATATCTGTGTGAAAACATTGCACTGATTGGCCCAAAGGTGGCGCTATTGCAATCGTCCAAAATAGGCAAATCATATCTCCAGACTACTTTGACCTACAGTCATGAAACTTTGGTCATATATGCATCTTCTCATGCTGAACAAATATGCCTCAAGAACCTATGACTTCCGCCATAATAGATTTTCTGCCATTTTGAATTTTGTGAAAAACATGAAAAAAAGTGCTAGGTTTTTTGCGATACACAGAAATCCTTGGGCACACATACTCTTTGGACCAATATCTTTAATATGATCTTTGTAAAAGTCTGTGCAATAAAACATAAGGCCCCCAGGAGCCATTAACTTTGAAAGAAGGTGTGGCTTAACAACGCCGAACACAAAAATGCTTATATCGACATCAAGGTGGAGTCCTATGATCTTGGCTCCAATACAAACGTTGTTCAAGATTAAATTCTGAACAACATGGTACCCATGTTTTTTCAATTGGGGCGTGACGTAAAAAAGGGCGTGGCTTGTGACTAAAACGACCACAGTTCCTAGAGGAAGTGTTGGATTTGAGCGGGATCAACTGTCCCACAATCAGGATTATAAACCTCAAAGGCTTCAATAAGATATAAGTTCATTGACAAAACAACATGGCCGCCAGACGAAAAAAAACAGAAAATAGTGTTTAAATGCTTTTTTCGACATCAAGGAAGACTCCTATGATCTTAAGTAAAATTGATGAGTTGTTGGGCATGGAATTCTGAACAAGATGACGTTTTCACTTTTTCAATTTTCCTGAAACAACATGGCCGCAAGAGGCTAAGAACGGTCCAAATGGACGTAAATGCGTTTTTCGCCATCAGGATGGATTCTTATGATCTTGTGTCCAATATAAAAGTTGTTGGCCATAACATTCTGAACAAGATTACTTTTTGTGATTTTAATTTTGGTAAAACAACATGGCCGCCAGACGAAAAAAATGAAAAATTGATTAAAATGCTTTTGTCGATATCAGGATGGATTCCTATGATCTTAAGTCCAATACAAAAGTTGTTGGGCGTGGAATTCTGAACAAGATGACGTTTTCAAATCTTCAATTTGGACGAAACAACATGGCCGCCAGAGGCTAAAAACTGTCAGAATGGACGTAAATGCGTTGTTCGACATCAGGATGGATTCCTATGATCTTGTGTCCAATACAAAGGTTGTTGGGCATGGAATTCTGAACAAGAGTACATTTTCAGATTTTTCTGTACAGACAGACAGACATGTCAGGACAGGACCGTCCGTCCGTCCGTCCAATTATTATTTTTCTGTACAGACAGACAGACGGACCGTCCGTCCGTCCAATTATTATTTTTCTGTACAGACAGACAGACGGACCGTCCGTCCCTCCGTCCAATTATTATTTTTCTGTACAGACAGTCCGTCCAATTATTTTTTTTCTGTACAGACAGACAGACGGACCGTCCGTCCGTCCGTCCGTCCAATTATCTGTCTGTCTGTCTGTACAGAAAAAAAATAATTGGACGGACGGACGGACGGTCCGTCTGTCTGTCTGTACAGAAAAAAAAATAATTGGACGGACGGACGGACGGTCCGTCTGTCTGTCTGTACAGAAAAAAAATAATTGGACTGTGCGGGACCAACTGTCACACAATCAGGGATCAAAGCCCCAAATGCTTAAGTAAAATGTAAGTTGATTGACAAAACAACATGGCCGGCAGACTTAGACAAAAAAAAAATTGGGCACGTTTTATGAAAACTTGCTACACCTGTAGAGGAGGACGACAGAATATCTGTGTGAAAGAATTGCACTGATTGGCCCAAAGGTGGCGCTATAGCAATCATCTGAAAATGCAAACATTGAACAAGCATATCTCCTGACCCATTTGACCTACAGTCATGAAACTTTGGTCATATATGCATCTTCACATGCTGAACAAATGTGCCTCAAGAACCTATGACTTCCGCCATGATGGATTTTTCGCAATTTTGAATTTTGTGAAAAACATTAAAATCAGTAGGGGTCCTACGTTTTTTGAGATACACAGAAATCCTTTGGCACACATGATCCTTTGGCCAATATCTTTAATATGTCTTCGGTAAAAGGCTGTCCAATAAAGCATAAGGCCCCCAGGAGCCATTAACTTTGAAAGAAGGTGTGGCTTAACCACGCCGAACACTAAAATGCTTATATCGACATCAAGATGGTGTCCTATGATCTTGTGTCCAATACAAATGTTGTTGGGCATGGAATTCCGAACAAGAGTACATTTTCGGATTTTAATTTTGGTAAAACAAAATGGCTTCCAGAAGCAAAAAACCGTCCGAATGGCCTTAAAATGCGTTTTCACAAATCTATATGGACTCTAATCATCTTGACTATAATAGAAAAGTTGTTCAGCATGAAATTCCGAACAAGATAGATTTCTCACTTTTCCAATTATGCCCAAAAACATGGCTGCCAGAGGCTCAAACCGGTTAGAATGCCGCGATTCCAATCCCATTGAACCACTCTAACTATCATTATCTTCATACTGTATGACAATATATAAAACTTTACTCTCACTTTTCTAAACAGTGTTTTATCAAAGTAAACCTACGGTGTCTTTATCTTCATACTGTATGACAATATATAAAACTTTTCTCTCACTTTTCTAAACAGTGTTTGATCAAAGTAAACCTAAAGTGTGTGTGTGTCTGAAGCTGTCATTACATTAAAAACAATCCATTTACTATCATTACTTCATACTGTATGACAGTTTATAAAACTTTTCTCTCACTTTTCTAAACAGTGTTTTATCAAAGTAAACCTAAAGTGTGTGTGTGTGTGTGTGTGTCTGAAGCTATCATTTCTTTAAAAACAATCCATTTACTATCATTATCTTCACACTGTATGACAATATATAATACTTTTGTCTCACTTTTCTAAACAGTGCTTGATCAAAGTAAACCTAAAGTGTGTGTGTGTGTGTGTCTGAAGCTGTCATTACATTAAAAACAATTATCATTATCTTCATACTGTATGACAATATATACAACTTTTCTCTCACTTTTCTAAACAGTGTTTGATCAAAGTAAACCTAAAGTGTGTGTGTGTGTGTGTGTCTGAAGCTGTCATTACATTAAAAACAATCCATTTACTATCATTATCTTCATACTGTGACAATATATAATACTTCCTTGATTCAAACCTTAAACAATACAGTACCATGTAAAGTCCACCCATTCAAACAGTCCATCATTATCTTCATACTGTATGACAATACATACTACTTTTCTCTCACTTCATTATCTTCATACTATATGACAATTTATAATACTTTTTTGATTTAAACCAAAAACAATACTTGTGTGTCTGCAGCTGTCATTACATTAAAAACACCCCATTCAACTACTCTTACTATCATTATCTTCATACTGTATGACAATATATAATACTATTCTTTCACTTTTCTAAACAGTGTTTGATCAAAGTAAAGCTTCTTCCTTGATTTAAACCAAAAACAATACAGTACAATGTAAAGTCCATAAGCACTGACCTAACTGTTTGCATTGTTGATGCAATGCACTTGCCACTTTCGTGTGTGTGTGTGTGTAAATGCTATGCCAGTTATGATTATATTTTAAAGCGTTAAACAAGTGTAACTGCTGAACCCTGACTTTGATACACTTTCCTAAAACATCGAAGGCAAATCACCACAATTAAGCTGAGCCTATTCCAACCTCATCAACTGTATAACATCTGTAAAAGTCTTACTGGTCTGCCTCGTCTGCATAAGCCTCGACACCCGTTAATCGCTGCTTGCAGCTTTAATTATCATTGTTTTTATAGTTAAACATCATTGTCATCTAGTGTAACTATAGCCCCCATTCCCACTGGACATAAAACCCAGTGACAACAGGCTTATTTCATTAGTGGGAAAGGTAACAATCGGCATTCATTCCCAGGACAAATTACTGCAATCGGCTCCAGCACATTTTTGGCCCTTTATCTGGCGCCATCATGCAACAGCGATTTTGTTCTAAGAACCGAGTTTGAAAGAGACCGAATAAGCAACAGATATAAAAAAGAAGAAAAAGGAACCAGCGTAACATCGTCACTGGTCTCCATGCTGCCTTCTACTGTTTAATATATGTTGCGCTACATTGTAAATTGACACCATTTGGCCTTGCATTTGGAGCATCTTATGATCGCCTTAGTGGTTAATGTTCCATTTTGTTTCATGGTTGTGTGTGGAGGTATTTGTGCTTTTAACACTTAAACCACATTTTAACTTGTAGCAATTACAAAAGAGAATCACAAAGGATGGATTGTATTTCAAAGTATCTCCAGCATTCTTCAAACATTAAATGATCGACAAAAAGCTCAAGTGAAATTCGGAAGAGAAGGAAGGAACAGTTTGAATTCAGTATGGGGTGGTTTTGAAATATTTCTGTGTTTAATAGTTATAAATAATTTAGTCAACAGAAATAATTAGCTCCAACAAATTGTCCCTATAGTTGTATGTAAACCTACACCACCTTTTTTCCCCCATCAAATATCCATTTGCATTTCGGTTTGCCCGTGAACCATAGAGGTCTAAAGCAAGTCAAAGGGAAACACTGTTTGTCGTAATGGTATACTAATGGGGACAAAACATAAAACACAAACAGACTAAACTACTTCACCCCTCTTCTGACAGAGCCGCCCAGCAGGGGGCTGTGTGTAGGGGGGGGGGGGGTTTAGCTCTTCCTCTACTAGCCTGGTGTTGGCAAACGGCTCACATAATGATCCGCCGCCCCCCACTGTGATTATGACAGGCCAAGCTCCTCGTGGCTTTCATGTGTTAATCCCTGGAATGGGCTTCAGTGGAAAACAAAACCCATCTGATGATGATGAGGAGGATGATGATGACGACGATGATTGTGGTGGTGGTGATGATGGGGCCAGGTCAAATTTTCCACTCGCTATCCATGAGGATTTTGCCTGTGTGTGTGTGCGTGTGTATTCTATGAGTGTGTGTGTGTGTGTGTTTGCCTCTGCGGCGGCCTGACAGGGGCGCTGAGTTGCATCAAGGCCTCTGTTGCATTGGGATACAGAGTCCTTCTGGAGAGAGAGAGAGAGAGAGAGAGAGAGAGAGAGAGAGAGAGAGAGAGAGAGAGAGAGAGAGAGAGAGAGAGAGAGAGAGAGAGACAAAAGAGAGAGTGCTGCTGTCAAGCTCGTTCTCCCCTCCTCACCTCACACTGTCGGGGCCTATGGTGCGCCCCACGACACTCAAACACCCCTAAATGCGCACTGATGCGGCGGCTGGTGATGTGTTGTGCCATCCAGCTTTTGCCTCATTCATAACTTATGATGTTACTCAAGCTAATGGCGCACACACGCCGACCATTAACTAATCAAACGTGATTGGTGGAATTCAAAACAAGAAAGGGGTTCCCCAAAGTTGTTTCTCGTCTCCGTGAGTGAGTTTGTCTGACGGCGTCTTCCTACATGAAAAATGGGTTTATGGCTTTGGAGCATAAATGACCCAAATGTGTTGAGTGTTTCAGTTGGATCAAGTATAGTGTGTCAAACAGCAGACTGACTTTGAAACAGTTAGCATGTGATCTTAATGAAGCAGATCATATTTCCGAACCCCAGATTCATGCAGCCAGAATGTCCTAAATGTCATATGCAAATTTATATCTATTTTTTCTTACACTTTAAGAACACACAAAGCAAAGCCATTAGAAGTTAATGCTAATTTAGGATAATACATTTCCACAAATGTATGTTATTAACGACGACTAATTATACTGTGAACATTTAGCAGTTAAGAAATTTCCATAAGGCATAAATATTTTACTAAATTCCATCAGACACTGTTTTCTATAATGTCCTGCCTTTGTTTACATTATTTTATACTGCAATGCCTCCACATCTGCTGTGTACACAAACACATTTCCTGTACATATTAAATTAAGTTAGATCCTTGATATCATTCTTAATGTCCTAATATTCTTTTTACTTAAAATAAAAAATAAAACAGAAATGGAGCCATGTCATTAGCTCCTAGTAATAGTGTTGTGTTGAGATTTCAATTTCATCTACAGTAGAAAATTACAAAACTATTTTATAATTGAGTATTACGATGTATTTTATTGCACACACCACAGCATTGCTTTATTGTTAACCTCACTGCAATCAATATTTATATTTACAAGCCCCTCAATAAACGCATATTTCCAACACGTTTTTATTTACAGCAACTACAGTGGGTTTACTGAATGTTGTCTCGTAAACAACACCCCAATAATAAAATGACTCTGCTGTAGCTTGCGAATTATAACTCATTCAAAACATCTTTATTTATATGCGTGTGGGTATGGTGGTGTGTAGTTAAGGAAATGCAGGTCGGAGTCAAGTTTGAGTAGTGGTCTCAATACCAGTTCTCTATAGTACTATTTACTTTAGTCATTCAGTAGACATTTTCATCCAAAGCAACCTAGTGATTTTAGATTCATGTAGGTAGGGTGGGCAGGTAGGGTGTTATGGCATCCTATAGGTAGACTACAGACATTGGGGTTAGAACTCACAACCTTTCGGCTAGGAGTCAAACACTCCAACCTAACTACTCCACACTGTCCCCTGTGTTGTGTTCATCAAGTTACATAACACACAGTGCATCTGAGTTTAGTTTCTCCTTGTTAGAGCTAAATTACCAATGAGCTTCTTGAATGTATAGCTTAAACCTTGATCCATTGTTGATAATCCGCTGAAATAAAGTTAACACAGGCTATTGGATGTTCAATGGACACATTTTGCCATTTAATATAAGGGCCATATAATGACATTTACATCCCTTCAAAACTGTTCCAGGAATTCAACTGGAAAAAATACAATCGTCATCACTATTTTATCTGTTTGAAAAAAAAAAAAAACTGAATCCATCAGCAGTGTTGGGAGAATGAACAGAATAATACACATCTTTCCAAGTCTTTTCCTAATCGAAATGTTTCATTCAGGAGCTCTTGATGTGAGGTAACCACTGCTCTCATCGCCGGTGGAGTCTAATTTGAAGTGAGTTATGGAAATTAAAAAGCTAGCCGTGTGCCAACCTGTCAATCAATTTTTTCTCTGTATGGTCCGCTCCACCGCAAAGGTGCTGACAAGAGTGAGCCCATTTGATCCAGGATAGTAAAAAGAGAATAATATTAAAAAAACGACCTGGATGGTCATCAGAAATCATTTGTTTCTTTCCGGGATGGCAAAGTGCTACCTTGACAGAACCAAGCAATCGCATGTCTTTCTCTCTCCCGCATCGTTTTACCATCCCCATTACAACTCATTTTGACTTGAAGCTGGGAATGTTTTCCATCTCATCTAAAACTTATTAAAACGACTTTTACCTTAGTTCACTGAGTGAGGAGGGGCCAGCAGGAGGGTGAAACCAGGAAACAATTCAAACAATTAACAGATACGCAATCCGCAAATTCTTGCAAAATATAATCCTCAAATCTGTGTTTCATAACGGCAAGTGATGGAGGGATGGCGAGACAGTCACTGTGTTTTTATTCGGCACCTCTGATCAATCGGTGAGGTGAACTATATTAATAGTCATCTTTCCTACAGCTTTTACTTTTCGCTGAATACTTTGCAGACTCATTAGAAAGAAGGCAGAACACTGGTGATGAACGAGATTAAACACTGAGTTACAGTTTTACTAAGTTGTTCTGAAAACGACTTTGATTGCTCTTTTAGTGGGTCCGTTAAACCGACCGACTAGGATGGATATTTAAGTCATTAATCTACTACTTTTACTTTTTTAATCTTACTTAACCTTTATTTCTGCTTGTTTTGTGCTACCATTATGTCTGCCCATTCTGAATATATTGCACCCCTTTCTATGGCTGTTTTTCCTTGCCCTTTTGAGGTGCTAAGAGTTAAGGGGTGTGGTAAAATGAGGTCTATGAAGCACTGCGAGACTGGAGCTGGGATTAAGGGATGTACGAATAAAATGTACTTGACAACTACACAAACGTGACAACACGGGATGTTGAAAGACATGGAAAAATATGCTCCTGTTCTATATAAGTACACGCTATGAACTATACATTTAGAGCATAGTCGAAAACCTTTACACCTCTTGATTTTGAATGGAACACACACACACACACACACATACATACACAAACACACACACACCCATCACATGGAAAAGATGAAGAGGTCAAAGCATTAACGACTGAAAGGAGCAACAACGTGGAATGAGCTTCTGCTAAGTGCTTTCATAATGAATTGAGTACCTTAACCTTAACACACCAACCTTGTTTCCTGCTGAACTCTCTGAATTAACATATTCAAACAAATAAAGAATCCACGCTTTTACTCTGACAGTGTTCCATAAAGACATATAATACATAATCCCATGGCGGCCCAAGTTATTTCAGAACAAACGCACACATGTGGCCCAGTTACGAAAAGGCTACGGTCATAATACTATAATATATGCATACAACAGTTTTAAGGAGTCAGACTACGTCAGTGTCATAAAGAGTACATGCACCTCTCATTGTGTCTGGTGCATGCCTTCAGATACAAGAAGATGGGAAATATGTTTACGTGAAACAAGAAAAAGAAAATACTGGAAATAATAGCCCAGACAGACAAAGCTTCATTCGCTTTTTGGGATTGAGTTTTATAGGGTATGAGTCTTGCTCTAAGAGAACTAGTAATTTTACAGCAAATCTCAAATGTTCAATTAAAAAATTAATCGGATTATCCTACTATACTATCACCACCAAATCCCCTCCATTTCCTATCCGGACGAAATATGTCAATGAGAACACTCAAAATATAACACAAATAATTATACGGCATTTTAATGTTAAATTAAATCAGGCTTTTACATTTCTAGGAGATTTCTTTTGTATCATATTCCAGCTCAGTGGAATCACCGTTCTATTCATTTCCTCCACTCCAAACAGACTTGAAGTTCCCTGTTACTCAAGTTAACTGCATGCTGCAGGTAGAGGTGAAGGTAAATAAATATGTAATGTCAGGAAATACAGGAGCAGGCTGGATCATAGGTGGTGACGACTGAGAATCAAATCCATTATTATTTGCCGCTTCGCCTGAAATAGTGCCTTGGCAGACCCCACGGCTTCTCCTGTCAATAACGTTGTTTTACTCTGCCGTAGAACTGTTCTACTTCATAGGAGAGATGCTCTACTCCATAGCTCTCCTAGTTCTACTCTTCTCTACATCTACATCATGAACTAAAGATAGAAATAACGTCAGCTGACAATGCCTCTACCTATTTAAAGTTGCCTGACCAATGACAGATATCGAAAGTGTAAAGCAGTGTTCTGCTGTTCTCTTGTCTTGTCCTTCACTTTTTGCTTTAGCCAGGCAATGTATTTTCTGTATTCCCTTTGCTACACGCCAAATCAACGTGTGAAGGTTGACAATGCTATTGTCATGGTCGTAGGGTAGTCATAGTTTCGTTGTAGTGTAGTCCCAGTTTGGTCGTAGCGTAGTTGTAGTGTAGTCTTAGTTTAATCGTAGTGTAGTCTTAGTTTAGTTGTAGTGCACACTTATTTTAATCGAAATGTAGTCTTATTGTAGTCTTAGTTTAGTCGTAATGTAGTAGTAGTGTAGTCTTAATGTAGCTGTAGTTTAGTCGTAATGTAGTAGTAGTGTAGTCTTAATGTAGCTGTAGTTTAGTCGTAATGTAGTAGTAGTGTAGTCTTAATGTAGTTGTAGTTTAGTCGTAATGTAGTAGTAGTGTACTCTTAATGTAGCTGTAGTTTAGTCGTAATGTAGTAGTAGTGTAGTCTTAATGTAGCTGTAGTTTAGTTGTAATGTAGTAGTAGTGTAGTCGTAATGTAGTTGTAGTTTAGTTGTAATGTAGTAGTAGTGTAGTCTTAATGTAGCTGTAGTTTAGTTGTAATGTAGTAGTAGTGTAGTCTTAATGTAGCTGTAGTTTAGTCGTAATGTAGTAGTAGTGTAGTCTTAATGTAGCTGTAGTTTAGTCATAATGTAGTAGTATAGTCTTAATGTAGCTGTAGTTTAGTCGTAATGTAGTCTTAATGTAATCGTAGTGTAGTCTTTGTGTAGATGTAGTTTAGTCATAGTGTAGCCTTAGTTTAGTCGTAGTGTAGACGTATTGTAGTCTTAGTGTAGTATTAGTGTAGTCTTTGTGTAGTCGTAGTATAGTCGAAGTGTAGTCTTTGTTTAGTCGTACGGTATTAGTAGTGAAGCCATAGTGTAATCATTGTGTAGTTGAAGTATAGTTGGTGTAGTCTGGCGAGCCGATCACAGCTGACCATAGGTCTGAGCCAAGGTCGTTGCTGGTAAGTCTGCTACTGCAGTGGCTGGTGAGGGAAATATTTGCAGAATACTTCCATTAATGGTTTTCTGAAGAACAACCAGACTAACGCATGTGTTACTTTTCCTTGGAGTAACTTGGGTGCTCCACATCAACAGAACTATCGGTGATCCTCTTTCTCCCCTTTCCTTCTGTGAGAACGATTCTCTTATTCGGTTCACAAGTCCTAATTGGCCGTATAATGAATTACACGTCTATCCTTAAATTGATTGATTTCCTCCCATTTGCTCCCATTTGGACTGGTCTGAGAGGAGAGTTGAGAGAAGCTAGCAAGGTCACTCAGCTAATGCAACGTGCCATCCATTCAAGGAGAAACCTCCAGGAAAAAGATCTGTACTAATACAAATATTATAAAATATATATATATATTAACCCCTGAAAAGTAAGTTAGAATTGTTAGGTCCCTGGGGAAAGGCTGGAATAAGTGGTTAAGTAAATTCCTTCATAATATCTTCATTGTTTGACCAAAAATAACATTGAGATTGCAAGAAGCAACACGTATATTGCTATTGTTTTACCTGCAAGAAAAAGCCAGATAATTTAAAGAATGTAATTATGTCTGTGTACATAATGACTACATATTTCTACTGAGCTGGATCCCAAAAGGAAAACTCTCTGTTGTCTCTCTGTTGTGTTGCAAACAGGCAGAACACAGACGTAACATTTATGCATGCGATGCATAATTCATGCCAGTGTTTCGGTGTTAATAATTCATCAGCTAAACAAACTATTTTTCAAAAGCGCAACAAAGCCCCCGTTGAGGGATATTACACGAAAGACACACGGAATAAATCCAACAGGGGGTTTAGTACTCTCAAACCCCCAAAACGCTGGAAATACTCGCTGATTAACGTCGACCATGATATGTACCTCCAGTACAAAACTCCAAGAAATACCTTTTTTTTCCCCCCTAAAGTCTCCCTATCTGGAGGCTGTTGGTGACTTTGACTACCTTTTTTTTTTTTTTTTACTAGTCAGCAGTATGAAAAGACAAAGAAGAGTGGTCACATCAGGAATTGTCTTGTTCTCCCGTCTTCAGACGTTTTAACGCTGAACAATAGGAAAGTCTGACAGTTGCCTGCCATTTTGGCTCAGCTGTTCCCCGCGATGCCCCCCTCGGGCAACAAACATGTTAATTGGGCTTCTAATATGCGATTTGGTCGGTCACCACTTGTGAATATCATTTAACATCAATTGAGCAAGCCAAGCAGAATGGCGCTGTCCACTGAGTCCGAAACAAAAGTCTGTGAAGACCAGTCCAATGCTGTTTATTTACCTCTGGTGCTTGCACAAACAAGAACAATTAATTATGTAAAATATATCAAACTAAACTAGGATACTTTGGCACACTGTTTGTTTGTATATGCCATACAACATGTAGGGAGCTCCATACATATTCCATGGAAATTGCTAATTGTATGCAGATTGTATTGCAAGACTTCTGCCTGTGCTGGCATTTGCTCATTATTTTTGCTGAAATGCACTATTTGGCAGGATTATTTCCTCTTGACTGTGTAGTAGCTACACCAGGAATACCCCTTGGATCACTTAATCTATGGTAGTGTTATTAACCGCGACCAACCAGTACTCTGGACTAGGTTAGTTGAACTAGGTCCTCTACAGAACAGAAAATGGAATCATAAGATGCCATCTCATCTTCGTCTGGCTATTCAAACACAGAATATCAATGCAAACAGGACAATTTGACCTTTTATTGGCCATGTTATATACAATATTTTAATTTAAAAGAAACAACGAATGTTGCTGTTAATTTAAATGGTGATATATAAATTGCTATTTATCAGAAACATCCATCAGCCAAGTCAAATGGTCTTATATGTGAAGTAGAAATCGGTTGTTTTAAAGCCGTAACACAATAAGGCCAAATGGGGTAAGCTCTGGGTAAACACTAAGAACATCTTGACACACTCTTAGAGGGTGGGCTGACAACGTTCAGGGTTAAAACCAGATCTTCACGTCATTCGGCGTTAATGACAAAGTCGGCAGACGATGTTTGGTAACCTAAGGATGCACTACGGTCAGGAATATCCACACTTACATGCACTGGTGGTCTTGTAAGTGCACGCAAAAGTTAAGCTCAGCCAAGCCAAACAAATATATGCAGGGTGACATGCATTATTTTGACAGTAATGCACCGAAATGGGCTATCAACAGCAACAACTGTTCATCCCTCCTAGACAACCTGCGTTGCTTATTGCCGTACATTAAGACCTTACAGCCACCGCCAGGATCCCATTAATACATCTCATTGCATAAAATTTCCATTTAATTTGTATGCAGAATTTTAGATGACCGGTCGCGAGTGCGGCGAGAACCCTCATTATTTCATATTCAATCAATCATTCACCGGTGAACGTCGGCGCACCGGCGGCCCTGACAGTGTGTGGTTTCATCTTGATTATGGAGATTGGCATTAAAATCAGGAGAACAATGGGAGGCTCATCGCGCATGGCCGTTCCCGAGCATGTCATGATTTCATTACTATTGACAAGCTGCATTATAATGCAGACCTGCTTCTGTCTCCTCCCTCGTCTGGAATGGGACCCAAGATGAATCCTAAAGCCATATATGGGTGTATATATTTGTATGTTTATTTGATATGTTGAATGTTTATTTGTTTTATACATGTATTTGCAAATAAGATGTTTTGATAAGATAAGATGTACTTTATTAATTCCCAGCCAGGGATTTTTTATGTTATCATTGTATTACATAACCACACATTTTCCATCCAATACACATGTACAAAAAAAACAGTTAAGTAACAATGAGACAGCGTCATTGAACTGCTTTAATGCGTTTGACAAAACAAAAAACAAAAAAATAACAATACGCAGTACGCAGTAAAACCCACTCAATAATACAACGCAACAATACACCAGTGATTCATGCACGCTTCACAAATCCCACGAAGACGACAACAACGGCAGATTCTCATGACAGACTCCTGTGTGCCGCGCCGCATAGAAAGACTCATCAAGAGGGTAGCGCAGGCTTCGCATAAACCGCACTCGAAAACCGATCAAGTGTGCCAAAAAGAAAGAAGTAGTGCCATTCATCGGCACATCGTAATGCAACCGTGTGTTCACTCGGGCGTTGAAGACACACTTCCCTTTATTTTATATCACCGTCGCTACTGTTACACACAAGAGACATCTCAAAGCGACGAGGAAATAGGGCGATGAGAGGAAGGGGTTTTAGTGGTCACAAACTTTTTCAATTTCACTGCCAATTTCCTGGGTAATTACTGGTGCCTTTGATGGACTTTTTATGACACTAAAACCCTCCCCAACTGCCACCCACCGTTGCCCTCCCCCCTTCTACTGCTCCTCCCGGGAGGTGCTACGCTAGCTTAGCGGCAAGGGGGGGGGGGGGGGGGGGGAAGATGCCAATTCGCCAGTCCCAGGATCCAGGTCCTTGTCAGCCACTGGTTACCCCCATGGGGGTCTTCCTGTGGGGGGTAGGGGGACGGAGGCTGGCCAGAAACGGCCACCTGCCGGACTTTGTGGTTGGCCGCCTGACCAAAAAAGGCTGAGAAGAGGACTGTCTACCCGATTTAAGCAGTCTGGTCTCCTCAGTACAGGTGGGATAGGGGTAGAGGATGGGGTAGGACAGCGTAGTGGTTAGGGGGTTTGACTCCCAGCCCAAAGGTTGTAGGTTCATACTCCAATGCCTGCAGTCTACCTGTAGAATGTAAATGTACAATTTTCTCTGTAAGTCGCTCTGAAATGGTATGAAATAAAGCATAGGACATGGTGTGTGACCAAATTTGTAGGTACAAAGGACACGATACGTTACATGATATATACAGTGTTTTATAATGAGATGCAAAGAAAAAAGTCTGACTTGGACATTAGCAAGAGGACTCCGATTTTCCTTTCTGATCTTTGATCTTGATCCTGATGGATTGGCAACCACAGAGGAGAAAGAAGATAAAGAGAATATTGAGACAGCAATGTGGGGGTGATGACCTGGGCTTACAGGGCCTGGTCTGGACAGCTCCCTATCTGAAGAGCTCCCCCCCCCACCCCTCCTCCTCCTCCAGGGGATCAACTGGGCCCACAATCAGATGAGCCCGGGGGCCGAGCGGGTCACAGATCATTAAAAGCCATCTATCAACAGCTTTCAGGGGCCCCCTTATTCCTCCCAAATCCAATATTTCCGTGTAAATATGTCAAAACAGGAATGAAATTAGTGTGGTGCTTTATTGACTGTGATAAAATCTGAAAAGCACCACTGCACATAATTACATACGTGTCAGTGCCGTAAAAATTAGCTTTATTATCAATGGAATGGTTTTGTACAACTTCATTTAGGGCCGATGTCTTCCAGATGGGGCTGCTCTATGCACTTGAGCGGTTTTATGCAGATCCGAGGTGCCCGCAGCATCCACCCCACCCCACCATTCTCCACTGATACTTCCCTTCACCCCTCCATTCCCCAAAAGCAGCAACTGATGGGGGGATAGATAAAGACGAGAGAGGGAGGGGACGCTGATGTCGTGGGCTAAGTTGAGGGGCCACATCAGCCGTGACGGGTTGAAAGCGCTTGTTTGATCTCGCTAATGATATTGGCCTCCCATTGTGAACATAATCGGGAGCAAAATCGCAAACTCTGGGCGTTTTAAACCCATGCCGATGGGTGGTAATAATAAGGGATAGCCAGTTTCTTTTTTTAAACTTCCCAATCGGGAGTTGAAGCCCTCAAACGAGAGGCGATGTTCCTCTGTGTATATCGCGGGGCCCTTTCGCTCATCATTCGTGGCATTGTAAATGACTGTAAGTGAATAGCCATGTGCTACACTTTTCAGAGTCAGAGCACTTTAAGTCACCCATAGGAGGCATTCAGTTCATTTGGAATTCTTTGCTCGCTCTGCAACACGGAACGCCGAGAGAACACTCACTTAAGCTTTTCTGGCGCGTCACGCAGCTGCACTAACAGTTTTACCCCTATCATTTATTTACACTTTAATCATTATTTGTTGCCATTGTTCCACCCTTCCATAACTCCATTATCATATCAATTATCATCTCAGTCACACATCCCGATTCACCCCCCTCATATCAAATTTGACTCAAGTCGATAATGCGTCCCCGTCACTGAATTATTCAGATAACAACTTAAGCCCTGGAAAAGTGGAGCGCAGCGATTCATATTTAAAACAGAGACCTACTCTTAATGGCAGCTACCACTTAGTCTGTTTGCAGAGTCGATTTATCATAGATTTATTTCATCCCTTCTCTTCACATGAACAGATTTTCACCTTCCAAGTTCACTCTACCACACCAATGTTTTGAAACCTAAACACCGACATGACACCTAGAGAGCTAAAATAAAAGGAGACAAAGTAAGGGAAAGTTGTCTTGTTCTCTTTTGTACCAAAACCTTCCAATCATTCTCAACATTGAAGCATAAACTAGCATCTTTTACGGACACAGTTCGCGTTTCGTGAGGTCCCCATCAGCCATCGTCTGGAAAAGCCAGCGGAGACAACTTGTAAAACAAGAATTACTCCAACAGAGGTTATCGGAACTAAAACTGCAAATTATAGCAGCGTAGGAGAAGAGATGGGGGTGCTGGGCATGATATAAATGTTTGGACAGTGGTCTCTTGGTTGGACGCGCCAGGCATTCACACATGATCCTCCGTGGCCTCTTTTATTGCTAATGAATGTATCGATTATGTTTCCACACCGGAGTCACCGTTTCAAAAGGCTGTTTGCGGGTCTTCTGGGCACCGTAAAATGAGTCATCTAACCCTTCTAACCCTCTCCATCCCAATATTTCCCCAGCGTGCTCTGATAGCTTCATTAAAACCTTTCCTCCTCCGATTGCTTCAGGTAATCTGCCTTGAATTCACACGCGCCACAAATATGGCTCATTAGGGTCGATTTGGAGGTCTCTCCCTCCCTTTTTATGTTGATGTCAGGGTTTTAAAACCGGGTCTTTTGGCAGAGTTTATGAAGTTGAACTTTTTTCATAGGGATGAGGGAGAACGGTATAGATGCAGTGTTTTAATCTCTGTTGTACTCCTTATGAATGTACTACTGCTGGAAAGATCATCGAAGACAGACGTTAAAGGGGCATCAGAGATGGAACTCGATAATAAAGGTTGGTCGAACTACTAGCAGGAAAATGTAACTGGTTATGCACTTTTTTTTAACTAGCTTCATCCGACGACAAGAAAAAGAGCAAATGTAGTGCATTTCAAACTTGGCCTCGCTCTCAAATGAAAAAACAAAGCAACAAGATACAGACACACATTATGGTCTGGGGTTGATCCTTCCGTTTCATGGATTACCATGACGACCACTAGTTTAGATGGTAGAGTCTTCCATAAGGAGGTATTTATCTTCTTTATTTATTTAAAAGCAACCACTTTCATGTCACCCACTATCCCCAGAGAACGCCAGGAAACAACTTTAGTAAAAAAAAGTCCAAAAAGTACTGCCATTTAAGACTCTATTTACCCGACCGGGTAACATTACAACACACCAGGCCGTGAACGACCAGTGGGGGCCGGCCTGAGATAAACAGAGCCTCGGTCGACTTCAACGTACACGCCGGTTGTTTAGACTTAGGAGCCTTTGTGGTGAGAAAGCTCTGAGTTGTTGTTGTCTCCTTGCGCCATGGCGACTTAAGCTGTGTATTTGATGACACCCTCATTTCCAATGACCATTTTCCCCAGCTCTTTCTTCTTCCTCTTGTCTAATTACGATAGCAGTCCTTTTATTTTTCCCGCCTAAAATCCCCTCCCCCCCTCATCTTCAAATCCCCGAAGGAGACCACATGCAACTATAATTGCCTAACTCATTAGTTATGTTTTCACAAGACAGAGCATGGGGGTAGGTGGGTGGAGGAGGTGGTGCGGCTGGGGTGGTGCTATTAATTTCATCACTTAATTTTGCCACTGATATTTTTCCTCGGCTCCGCGGTATTGATGTGTCCACCGGTGCCGGGGCCATTTCTCAGGGAAATTAATCGACGAGGCGGTAAAAATGTATCAACATATCACCAAATGAGGCGACAAATTGACGCAATGAGGGAATCAATTGTGCGGCTGTCGTGGGGGAGCAGGCCTCCACACCGCGGCGGGACGGAGCTAGCTAGCTGCCAGAGTGACTGCCCTGGCAGCTAGCTTGATTTACGGGTTTATTTGGACATCGAGCATAAATCAGAATGAGTTACACGTTAAGATACCACCGACCCCCCCCCCCCCCCCCCCCCCGAGGTTCAACTGGTAGGGACTGTGAACGCACGCACACACACACTCACACAAATTAATACACACACACACACAACAAATGTGTACGCAAACTTAGCACACATGTGCACACATATTTACACTCTCACACACACACACACACACACACACACACACACACACAAGCGCTCCATCACTCATGAACACAAATTCTCTCTCATCCGCCCATGCACAGAGCACACAAATAAACTCAGCTCTCTTTAACTCACAGACAAATTACTGTTGTTATTATTATTATTATTATTACTCCATGTTGTGTGTTTTATGAATGGACATATTAAATCAGGCTTCAAGTAAACATGTCTGAGTGTAGATCATAAATAATAAAGGCAACTGTCGTTCAAGACATATTTCAGACAGTAAGGCACCAAGGGACCAAGAAAGCAGCTATACTAGGAAGGAGCGATTAAATATGGCACTATTTTCCGTTCAGGGATGGAAAATAACGGACTATTGATTTATTATTTGAACTAACAACATTCTGTGTTGGTGTCTGGGGCAAACAACCTATAGTAAACACTGGATACCCCTACCTACAGCTCACTAAAAGCCTACCAAGGCCTAAATGGAGTAAAGATGGCGTAAACAGATATTCCAAAAATGTTACGTTGTTTGGATGATCGGAGGGAGTTTAGAAATGACAAATACATTTTCGGAGGGGCAGTGAACCCAAGCAAAGAGCAAAGAAGTTCAGAGCCACGGGCAAGGAGTTAACTGCTTGTTAATTCCCATTAGCTTAATAGGATAATTTTCATAACAAATAATAATGAGTGACTCATTTAAGGAATGATGTTAAAGTAAACTGTAATTTACATAATTTATAAATATATATATAAAAAAAACACTAAACAAAGACAAACATGCAAACCCTAAATACATGAGAAATTTTTTTAAGAAAATGAGTTAAATGTAATATTAAAGGTACCTTAAAAGGCCAGTGTGATCCAGGCCACAATCTTTATCATTGATCCAGTGTTCCCTCACAATCATTCCTTACTCTTCCCAGATCATTTGAACATCGGACATTCATTTCAAGGAATATATTTGCTGTGTGCCGATCTCTGCTGTGATCTACACAAGTTTTTATTATTTGATGAGCTAGCACGTGATTAATATTCCTTTTTTTCTGATCTTTGTATTTTAGTTTTAATCAAAACTGTAAAATAATGTTAAAAAGAAAAAGTTCAGGTTGAGATCCAATACCAGAGTTCTTATTTTACTCAATACTGTTTTTTTCTAAAAGTTACATTTTAAAGTGATCTTTAAGGGTTGCATAAGATGCCTATTTCACTTAGCATCAAGCGTCATCCAAACGCAAATGATAAATGAACACTTTCAAATACTATAATATTGTAGTCATTCAGTAGGAAGATCAGAACAAATATTAGTTATTATTATTTCTGCCGACCAGGAGACTTTCACTTGACAGTTCACCGTGTCACTGCTCGTATGTACATGAGTTAATAACTATCAAACCGCAATCGCCCTGATAATCTTCCTTAATAGTGCTGAAATCTCTTTTTACTTTATATTCTAATGAGATAAAAGATGAAATGACTGAAAAACGTAACAAGCTCTTGTCAAAGGTTAAAAGATAGCCAAGAAAATTAATTGTCAGTGACTGACTAATACTTGGCTGTAATGTGCTTAAAGTCTGCTTAGATCCACTAGAAACCCTGCCATGGCCATACAATGACTTTAGCTGCAGCTGGAAATCAGGATAGTCAGACAGGATAGTGCGGTGGGCTAGGGTGTTCCGACTCCCCGGGCAAAAAGGAACTGGGTTTGATCCCCAATGTTTGCCGCATATGCCCGCTTGCAAAACTTGACCATGGTGCCCTAACACCCACCTTCTCCTTAATGACATGTCTCTGAATTCACTACAAGTCACATTGGATAAAAGCATCTGCTAAATAACTCATCTGTATGCCACTACATCTGCATGTTATAGAAACAATAGGGACGCCAAAAAATGTCCATCAAAACACATTCAGCCGACCACAGCGCAGTACTTGAGTAAAGGGTGGTGGTGGTGGTGTTGGTGGTGGTGGGGGAGGAGGGGGGGGGGGATTAAGGACAAAATGGCGACAGTGCATCAACCTGGAGCATTCAGGGTGCTGGTTTTAAGCACAGCGCGTGACGAAGGAAAGCGAGAGAGCGGGAGAGGATGAGGAGGATCGCGAACGGGGGCGAATCGCCCGGGCGCCGGCGCTGTCATGTCTGTATAAACAGGCATTGATTTTTCTGTCGGGCCCCAGGTCCCGGGCCATTTATTCTCAGCTCTGTGGTCGGAGCCCGGTGGGGGACCGGAGAGAAATTCTGTTACAGTCCAGCTGGGGCCCCTGGGGGACTGTGTGTGTGTGTGTGTGTGTGTGTGTGTGTGTGTGTGTGTGTGTGTGTGTGTGTGTGTGTGTGTGTGTGTGTGTGTGTGTGTGTGTGTGTGTGTGTGTGAAAAATTGATTTCACCTGTAAATGAGGACCTGGTAGCTGGAGCCACTTAACAAGGGCAGGGCCCTGGTGTCGCCAGAGGGCAGGATGTGTGATGTCATATATCGGCTGAAGAGGGAGAGAGAAAGATGAGAGATAGATGGGAGAGGGAGGGAGAAGAGAGCTAGAGAGAGAAAGGGAGGAACAAAAAGAAAAAAAGATAGATAGATAAAGTGAAGAAGAAAGATGAGATCAAGAGATGGAAAGGAAGAAAGAAAGTGAGAGAACATTTTGAGAACGAACGAAAGGAAGAATGATTTACTGATCAGGAGTCTTGGTGTCTAGGTCTGGCCAATAGTCCTGACCTCCACAGAATACACTTAGAGGATCAAGTTTGGCCAATAACTTTCTTTTTATAATTACCTGTCACGTGTACACTCTCTCTACTCTACTCGTCCCGTATAGATTATAGTTTTGCTTACAGATTGTTTCCTGGACAACAATAGTGTCATCATTGGGAATCCAGCCAGCCAAAATGGCAATAAGTAGCATGTGGCTGCTAGCATTTCAAATATCAAATAAAGTTATATAGATATAGCCATATCGGATACCTCTCACCGCTTGGTCTCAATTACACGAGACAACATTGTACAGATAAGCCATCCGTGTTTACAAGTTGTGCTGAGATATACGTGGGCTTTGACTAAGACAGGTGGTGGTGGCGAAGGTATTTCTGCATCTTTTAAAAGGTAGGATTCATTACAAATTCAACACTGATTTGCGATAAGTTGACAATAAAGAGATATAAAAGGTGCCTCAAGCACCGCACTGTTTGGCAGGAATGGTGTTTTTTGAATAATTTCATCCACCCTTTCATATCGTAATTGTTATCTTTTGTGAGACTACGATATTGTGTATATGCCTGGTGTTCTGAATAAACAATTTTAGATGGATAGATTCATGCATGCCTTATCTTGCTGCTGCTGGTCAGTTGGGCAGCTATGAAATAGAACTCTGATTTATGACATGGATATGGCAAAACACGTTTTTTCTTTATACATTTACAGTGTTTAACAAAAACAAACTACTTATTTTAACTTGTCAAAGCATTCCCAATTACCTCTTCAGGTAATGTCAAGCAATTAGCTTATAGTTGCTTACTGGACACTGATTGGTTAGCTCTTTGTGAGGTCACACATTATACCCATAAATGATCATCAGCATCAATGTGTTATGTTATTTGATCAAACCGAAAATAATGGAATGTGATGAGTAATGTGAAGTAATGCATCAAACAGGTAAATATTCTCACTCCAACAGCTGTAGACCCCCCAGGAATAGCCACTTACAAACATCAGGAGAGCCCACGATTGTGAGGCATCGCAGACAAAAAGCTTTTTCCTTAACAAACTCAGTCAAACACAGTAACACACATACACAGTAACCAAAATAACCCACATGCACACGTATCCACACACAGACCCCCCCCCCCCACACACACACACACACACGTATCCACAAACACACTTTCCAAAAGAACCGACACACACAGACCCCCCCCCCCCCCCACACACACACACACACACACACACACACACGTATCCAAGCACATATACACAGACACATGTATCCACACACACACAAACACTAATACACACAGGTATCCACATACACACAGTCACATAACCCACACACACACGTATCGACACACACGCACACGTGCCCCCCCCCCCCCCCCCCCCCCCCTGCTGTGAGCTTCCCCGTGCGCGGTGACAGTAATAGCGGCCGTTTGAAGGCTGTGTTAACTCCTACAGGAAACCCCGGAGCTGGTGAACCGCGAGGGGAGTCGCAAGGTTTGAAAAGTACTTATTAGTCAAACGCGGTAACTACGACGACGGTATAATCAGATCACGCCGTACCTAGCGTCGCAGTGGCCGCCGATCCAACATGGCAGCCTGCTCCCGGGGGCCCTGACAGCGGCGCGGTGGATATTTTTACCGATACGTCCGCCTGCCTATTGTCTTCTGAGATCGGCGGGAAATTGTATCGCTAACAAAGGGGGAAGACTGCGTGTGTGCGTGCGTGTGCGTGTGAATGCGTGCCCGTGTCGTGTCTCGGTATGTAAGTGGGTAGGTCGGAAGCGATCAGCGACGGTGAACATGCTATTCAGTACATCTCTTGCTGCGTCTTCCCCTCCACCCCCACCCACAACCCCACCGCCCTCCATTAATTCCATGCCCCCGGAGTTAACGCATCCCATTGTTCGTTAGGGAAAAACCTGCTAAGCGGCATGCGATTCTAACGACCCCCCCCCCCCCCCCCCCCCCACCTCACCTCCCCCTCTCTGTGCAAGCCGAGTGGTGATGAAGAGGACTTCCTGGTTCCTCTCCTGTCAGCCACAAGGTCTTTATTGATGCTCCCTCCCCCTTCTCCCCCCCCCCCCCCCCCCCCCCCCATGTCATCTCCACTGTACAATCAATACATAGTGTGTGTCGTGGGGCGGGAGGAGGGGGGTGATGGGGGAGAGAGGTTTTAATGTGATTTTTATGAGATCAGATAGCTGCCTTTGATCCCCCCCCCCCCCCCCCTCGCTCCACCACCACCACCACCACCACCGTCGTCTGATCTCTTGTATCCGACAGGCTCTCCGACGTGCACAAGTATGCATGTGCACGTCTAGGAAAGCAGAATAGGAATGGGGGGGGATGGGGGGGGGATGGTGGGGGGAAGGACACATCACCGTCCCTATTCCAGGAAGTGTGTTTGTCAACTACAAACAACAAAACAACAGGATAATCCAGTTAAGGTTCTTTTTTTTCTTTTTTTTGCTGGCTCTGCTGCCTGTGAGTTGTGCATATCAAGCAAATTAACAGTCGCAGCTTTGTCCTTAATTGCGCACATGAAAAAACAAAAACAAGTGGCGGAGGGAATGGTGCATGTAAATAAGGTTGGATTGTATTCTTTGTGTTGGCTGCTTGCTGTTTTTCAGTGTATTAAGCACATACAGCACTTCATTTACGCCTCAACCCCCCAGGGAATTAAATCTATGCTGTATACGAATCATAGTCTTCACATATCAGATTGTATGGATGCCTCAACGCGAAATTGATTAAAGTCCCCCCCCCTCCCACATGGAACAACGTTTACAACGGTCTATTCAATTAATCTACAAGGCTGTAATTGAACCAATTAAACATTTTACCTATCAACATTTCATTTTATCTTCATAGGGTTGAAGAGAACACGGAAGAGACCATTTTGATAACAATTAACGTTGATATGATTTCGTAACATGTAAGCAATTCCGTTCCAGGTGTTTCGACACAGAAACACAGTGGCCGTAACTATGACGATTAGATGACCAGTTAAGTCACATGACCACAACCATGTGACAAGGGCTCTTCAGACATGACGACAAACTGTAGAGTTAAACGCTGGAACGAACCACCATGCTTGTTTTCAATTCCGCAGCACTTGATTTTCCTGTAATATAATATAAAACGAGGCCATGGGCCTTTAAATACAATCGATTCAACAGATGCCTTGAAGCCGGTGTGCATCAGACTCCTCATTTGAGCAATGAATCAATCTTCATTTCACGTCAAAAGAACTGCTGGTCACTCAAAACGCACAATAACACAGACCACTTCTGGGTTGCAGCGACCGTCGATAAAAGCTCAACAACACGACAAGTCTTACGACGACGACGATACATTTCAAGACAAACTCATTACGTTGACACCTCGCAATCACCCTCTGTCTCCCTCAGTGTGTGTTGGAAACGGTGTAATTATCTAGCGGGCCTCCGTAATGAGCAAGCGATGGCATCAGGGTCCGGCAGAAGGGGTGAAAGAAACGAGAGAGAGACAGAGAGAGAGAGAGAGAGAGAGAGAGAGAGAGAGAGAGAGAGAGAGAGAGAGAGAGAGAGAGAGAGAGAGAGAGAGAGAGAGAGAGAGAGAGAGACAGAGAGAGAGAGAGAGAGACAGAGAGAGAGAGAGAGAGAGAGAGAGAGAGAGAGAGAGAGAGAGAGAGAGAGAGAGAGCAATAAAGACTGAGAGGCCAAAGCAATAAACATCCCTGGGCCAGACACTGAGGATACTAATTGTGCCGCCCTAACTTGGAGAGCGCTGTAAATAATGAAATTTTAATTTCTGCTCAGCTCTCTCGCCATTGAATTTTACCACTCCCCTTCATGGAAATGTTTCAAGGAAATTTACCACAGCTGCTGGAGGTTGGGAAATCTGTGCAATGATGCAAGATGCGGATCTGTAGGTGTGTGTGTGTGTGTGTGTGTGTGTGTGTGTGTGTGGTCTTGGGAATGAAAGATGGATTTGAGGTGGCATGTTAATTCTGTGACTGGGACTTTAAGTGCGTGATCAAAAAGTGACATTTTGACCGACGATTGACAGGGTACAAAAATGACATGTCAAAACTCTGAACCAAAATCCTGATGGAACATACATTTAGATGTAGGAAATAATTATGCTTTTGACATGCAGACGTTCTGCCAATTAATTTATTCTGGAGATTTTGATTACATCACCGTGGCTGTTAGATTTGCTACTGGACCACTTCAGGCTCACATGGTTGTGACTACATCTTTGAGCCGTTCAAAGATAGACACCCAATCACAAGCTAGTCAAAAAAAAAAAAAAAAGATTGGTTCAGACAATTGTTTAAGGTTGTTTAAAAATAGTTTTCAGTGATTTTGAAACAACCATAATGTGATGCAAAAACGGAAAAGAAACCATTCTGAGTGTAGGGTTTTTTATTATCACAAGCCTTTATGACGGCCCATTCTTTAGGCTTCCCAGCAGGTGACAGATAGCTTTATATGCACATAGTGTGGGTTTTTTGTGTGCTTTTCCTGAGAGGTAGAAGGTGTGCGCTTACTGAGATATCGAAGGCGATCACTCATTGTCACTTCCGTTAAATCCCAACAATTCTATTAGGTATAAGACTTTACTACTGCATGGGGATTTCATGGCCGCTTCCTGATAAAAACCATCATGCCCACACACACCCACCCACCAACATTTCTGCCGAAGAGGGATGGCGATTATGTCACTAGAAGCTGGTCCACAATGAATCAAAACTCACGGAAGAAGACACAATCATGCTACGCTAACTGTGCATTCTCGTAAGCACAAATAACAAGCCAGCCAACCAAACTTGGTATCCCTTTAATCTTTTATTTTATTAGCCCTCATTCATCTAGATCCGCCAGCGAATTAAATCAAATAAATAATAATAATAAACCTTCCCTTAATATAACAATATTTGCATTGTGGTGGCGATAATTAATGAGCACAGCTGTGCTAATTAAAAGCCACCTGCGTCCCATTAATCTTGGTTGTTGAGTCTTGTTGTTTCCGCACTGGACGGCCACGCCTCATCTATGGTGCGACCGACGTCCTTGGACAATTTTCGTTTTCATTTTTGCTGATGGGGAAGACCGTTGTTTTATTAGCGTCGCAAATAATCATTGGCTCGAGATAGCTAGTGTAAGTCGTCCACTCCTGTCATGTTCCTTCCCTGTCAATTACAGTTTACTTGGGAGCTTGATGCTAAACATTCTTCAGAAATACACGTGTGTGTAAGGTATAAACTGTATGTGAAAAAGTATTATATTATTATCAGTATTAACATATCTTAAGTGTACGTGACCTAAAGAACTGTCATGCTGCAGACAAATTTTTCCCTAAAGAACATGGTTGCTAAGCAACAGTTACACAGATTTAGACAATATACAGAGGTCAGCAACTGTACAACTATGGGACTTGTTTTGCTTTAGAAACAATGGAGGTACGTGGTACCAACTGAAGGGTCCATCTGGTTTTCTGCAGTCTGACAATACATGATAGAGAAGAGACCAAATAAAGCACAATTCGTCCTTTGGTTCTTTTTTACTATGTGCACAAATAAGGCCTCTGAGAGACAGCACACATGGACACACACACACACACACACACACACACACACACACACACACACACACACTATGTTCATAATATTCAAAAAATTCATATTGTATACAAACCAAGAAACCGATACACAAAAGTCTCATTCATCCTATTTGCATATTAACGACATACAGAGCCTTTAAGGCAAAGCTAACTGCAACTCATACACTAACTAATCACCAAAGAGTACACTCTCTATTTTTTATGTTAACAAGCTTATGCACGCTTATCAAATAATACAAACTATTTGCTGACAACGTGGAATGGAATATATTGGCACAGTTGTCACCGTAACAAGAAGCAAATTTCCCTTCTTGTTGAGAAAAAGGTAATAAATATCCTCCCCAAAAAAAAACACAAAAAGCACAATCTACAAGATGACTCTAAGCCTTCGCCAACGCTTTTCCTCGCAAAAGAGGCAGAGACTGATGTAGGCGGTGGGGGGGGGGGGGGGGGGGGGGGGGGGGGGGATGCTGCATATGCCGCAAGACTGCCATAAAGTGGTTTTATGAAAATGGCCAGGATGTTTATTGAATTTAACAGTACCTGAGGCACAAACGACTCATCACGTTCTTTAGCATCATTAGCTTGTAAATCTCTGCGCGGGTGCAGTGATAAATGTAGCTTGGTTATTGCTACCGCCATAACTCCCCCGATTGATGCTTGCTCTGTGGGGCCCGTGAAGACAGTGGAGTGAGGGGAAAGTTTTAAACACCCCTACACCAAGATATATCCCGGCAGCACGTTCCAAGACGTCCAAACCTTTCACGCTCTAAATCCAAATTATTACTAAAGGGCATTAGCACTCGAATGAAAAATGCATTAATGAAGGCTCACACAGGGCACTGTGTGTGTGTGTGCGTGCGTGTGTGTGTGGGTGGGGGGAGGGGGGGGCTCACACAGGTCTCTGCGTTTGTCTTCCCGCACTCAGTCTGCGCCAAACCTTTTTTTCAACATTGGTGAGTAATGACGAAACACAGTCACGTGACCACACACACACACACACACACACACGCTGGTTGCCGACTGCATGGTGCATCTAACAATTACCCACCCACCTTGGAGTGGATGATTTCATTAACCTGTTTCCATAGCGATAAGGGTTATATAGGTAGCTTGTGTTCCGTGTGCATGCTGGGGATATGTGTGTGTGCAATTACATGGGGGGGGGGGGGGGGGTTAAGGTTTTTGCATATGCTTACTGTTATCCTCAATTGTGGTTGACAGGGTGGACAGTAAAGGAATTTCCCCCACCTCCATCAATAACTACTGTGTGTAAGGTTTGTGGGTGTAACCGAACCATTTCATTGGCTTTCAGGTGAATGACCTCCGTTTGTAAAGTAGTTCAAATAACATGTTATTTTCCTTTTAGTTGCCAAGCTGACCATGAGAGAGATAGAGTTTGAGAAGAAAGCATCTGCCTGCATATAGGGTGTGTATTCTGTGGGGGCAGGATAGTGCAGTAATCGGTAGGCATCCTTGAGCAAGATGCCCTAACCCCTACCTACTCCTTTATGACATGTATCTGAACTCACTGTTGGTCCGATTGGATAGAAGCGTCATCTAAATGATTCAATAGTAATAGTATTGTTTATATGAATATTTGCACATTGCGCAAATTATATAATAATAATAATAATAATAATAATAATAATAATAATAATAATAATAATAATAATGATAATATGTTCATTTTAGGTTATCGTCTTACTTCAAAAGAATGAATGGCTGGGCAGATGGTTGAATGAATAGATGAAAACATTATCTTGCGCCCCAATTCCAACTCCAACTAAACTGATTACTGACTTGTAACTTAAAGGATGTTGTTGATCTACATAAATATGTACCAACGTCCATAAAACCACGACTCCCATGGAAGTAAACCTCGAAAACAGCCCTAAAAGTGAGCTCTGGGAATGTTTAGTTATTATCCTGAGCTCTTAATTATTCATTACTTCTTATGACGTAGTACATTAAATTGTTGACACTGATCGCAAGGGTCATGGTCATTAAGCGCTAATGTGGCTAATGTTGCCGTAATCAAAGTTTTATGTACGGCAATAACTTGGCAAAGACAATTTTTAATTTAGCCTTTAATTTCGAATGTAAAATTGCCGCAATTTCTCATAAGGGATAAAAAAAAGCAATCAAAGTAACAATGATACCCCTAGGCATGATTTTAAATGAACACAATCACACATTGAAAACAAAAAGTGGATTATTACCAGACCATATACATACTGTAAGAACATATAAAAACCGCCAGACTAGTTCCATAACACAATTCTTCGACTCTCTGTTGACACTGACAGCGTCAATGGAATTCACGACTTTATTCATTAACAAAAATATTGTTTTTCTCCCGAAGTGAAAGTACCATCTCCTCTTAAGTTTCTTCCTTAGCGCACCACACAGCGTTGGCCCTCATCAGTGGCGTCACCACCCACACGCTAGCATTTGAGCGAGTTTATTAGTTCAAAAGGCTTATTATTCTAATGTGAAAATGGAACTAATGGTATGCCAGACGCTTTCTGCACAATTATTTGAGAAAACAAGGCTAAAGTCAAGTCATGTGTTATTATTTGGTCATTTTTTCAGGACCCTTCAAAATTGCCCCAATTATGTTCTATTAAGGCAAAGTCTGCGCTGTCAATCAATGCCGCAACATTTGCCCCCACTTTTCCGAGAGTCCACTCAAGATTTAATAGTTTTCAGAAGTTTTCATGCCAGCAAAGACGATGGTGCCTTTTAAACTAAAGGGTATACATTTTTTTCTCTCAAATATCTAATAATAAGGTTTCCACTGATCTTAACGCCGGCACGGAAGAGAAAAAGGAGGAGTAAACATGCTAACCATTGCGACTGAACCATTTTGGTTTATAAGACAATCACCCAGGGCATGGCTTAATCTGTGAAGAAAAATAATCAAATAGAGAACCTAAATAAGTCGAGCGATTAAAAGTAAACTCAGCACTTCTCACTTTCTGTTAGGAAGTTCTTACATTGCAAGGAGAAAAGGAAAAGAATAACCACTAAACATTCATGCTAGCAGTTTCTTACTCTGGGAGAAAAAAAAACATACCATCTAATATGCATGCCAGAGAATCTAGGGTATTACAGTGTAATTCTGTATTTCCTCTGCTCGGTTTACCCTTGGATAGTCTGATTTTCAACAGACATGGTTTTAGAGAGCAATTTGCAATTTGAGCCTCATCCACAACTTCCATCTTTCCTTTGTAGCTTTGTTGAGATAAATACCAAGTGTGAAATCTAGCCGGGATCATTTGTGACATTGGTACCACTTTAATTGCACTGCCTTTAGTTAAAGAATAAAATAAGATAACGATACTCATTTCCCCCCTGTGCCGTACTGATACCCATTTTTTCAAGTGAAGGAATGTAGAAAAACAATACAAAAAAATCAAATCACACCATCACACCATTTTGGATCTTGGGTCTATTAATTCTGAGGGGATTTCATTCTTGTGGCTGTCCTCGACGAAGGCCATTTTGGATCTGGGGTCTACTCTTTCTAAAAAAGGGATTCCAACGGGGTGAACGTTGTCGTCGAACGCCATCTTGGATCTCGGCTCTGTAGGCTTCCTTGAGGGGACTTCCTTGACTCGGGCCCGGGCCTGTCGTGCCTCACGGTCCCCCTCTATCTTCCTGCTGTTCCTCGTTTGCCACGACTTGTGCTGGGTCAGCGGCAAACACGCGCGCCGCCATTGGGAATTTTCTGACAACTCGGGTGTCACACGCGAGCAAAGCATCTGTTGTTTTAACGCCACCGCCAAACCCATTCTGTCCCGAGGAATTACGGAGATGGGAAACAGCGTCACCCCGCCAATTTGACACTGTCGAGCGCTTGGCTCTTCCTGCTGAATGTGCACTTGTGTGCACGCGCACGCACACACACACACACACACACACACACACACACACACACACACACACACACGCTCTAGCATTTGATACACTGAGATTGTGATACACTGCGGACAAGCAAGCCTGCATTTTGTCCCGACTTCATGTTAACACGCACACGCACCGCACACACACACACACACACACACACACACACACACACACACACACACACACACACACACACACACACACACACACACACACACACACACACACACACACACACACACACACACACACACACACACACACACACACGCACAACCTACACAGATCTCTTTATTCATGTATATTTCACCATTCTTGAAATTACCAGGTCAATTGAAGTGTGTGTGCATGTGTGTATGTGTGTATCAGTGTGTGTGTGTGTGTGTGTGTGTGTGGGAGGAGGGTGTGAAAAAAAAAGTCTGACATGGCCGAGTGCTACCATCAATCTAATCACCACACATCCCTTTCACTCTATGTCTCTCTCTCCCTCCCTCTCCCACTCTCCCTCTCTCTCATCTCCCCCTCTCTGTTTTCATATCTCACCCTCCTCTTTGCCCCTCCTCTCTCTCCTCTCTGTCATACTCCATCTTGCTTGAGAGCTAGCATATGTCTCCAATCATTTCCTCCCTCTGCTCCCACCACCACCAAAACCACCACCTCCGCCCCCACCTAACTCCTCCTCCTTCCTCCCGGAACTATCCCTGACACCACCTCCTCCTCCTCCTCCTCCTCCTCCCCCGCTCGGTCTCCCTTCATTCCCCCAGTTGCTCCTTCATCCTCTCCCAGTTTGACGCTGGCCGTGACCGGTGCAGTTATCAATCACCAGTACAGAGGCATGTCAGGGACCACGGAACCCAGGGGCCTTCTGCTCTCTCTCTCTCTCTCTCTCTCTCTCTCTCTCTCTCTCTCTCTCTCTCTCTCTCTCTCTCTCTCTCTCTCTCTCTCTCTCTCTCTCTCTCTCTCTCTCTCTCTCTCTCTCTCTCTCTCTCTCTCTCTCTCTCTCTCTCTCTCTCTCTCTCTCCCTCTCCCTCTCCCTCTCTCTCCCTCTCTCTCCATGTGTATCTCTGTCTCCATCTCATGTCTCTCCCCGACTCCCTCTCTTCATCTCTCCCTCCCGTCTCTGTGTCTCCGTCTATCTCTCCTCTCTCTACATGTCTCTCCATCTCTCCCCCTCTTTCTTTCTCTTTGTCTTTCTGTCTCATTCTGTCTCTCTTCCTCCTCTCTCTCTACTCTCTCCCTGTTTCTCCCCATCCCTCTGTGTCTCTCTACCACTGTGTCTCTCACTATCTCTATCTCTGTCCAGATTTCTCTCTCTCTCTACCTCTCTCGCCCGCCGTTCTTCCTTTAACAAATCTGTTCCGGTTAATAAACTCTCCCCGGTGACCCCCTCCTCCTAATTAAGTGCAGGCTGCATGTGGGGAAGTATGGCGCTTAATTAATGATGAGATAAACTTCCTCTCAAGGCCTGTCAGGGAAAAAACCATGACACCGTGTTTAGCGGTTTCAGATCAAATTAACACGCCAACAGACGCAGAGAGAGAGAGAGAGAGAGAGAGAGAGAGAGAGAGAGAGAGAGAGAGAGAGAGAGAGAGAGAGATTGGACTTATACCCCGACACCACCCATCATTCCTCTTTTATGTATACACACACACGCACACACACAGAAACACACAAAGACATACACGCACACGCACACAGGCATTCGAAACATTTGAAGGCGATCAATCCCTCTTGAAATTGAGACGTTATCGCCAGCAGCAAACCAAGTCAGAACGCGGTGCGCAGCGGAGCGTCGGGAGCCAAGTCAGGTTCCTTCCATCTTAGTTTGCTTCGCTCGTCATTCCTTGTCCTGCGCGGCGTCGCACAGGCAAATACACGTCGCAGGTCATCTAAACATTGATTCCGGAGAATATGGATCTATCAAATATCGATGCCCGTACATCAGAGCTTAGCGGGAACGGTTGAAGACAGGGGCACGTCTCAATGGGGAGGCCTGGGGTGGGACATGCCAACCCCCCCTCCCCCCCCAAATAAATGTGATTTTCACCCCCGACCCCCTGTTGTACTTTGGGGCCACCCTTGTGTTATTCTGTGACCCCCAAACTGAATTAGTTGGGCAGAACACTGGTTACGAATGCTAAGCAGGTGATACCCAAGACCCAAAAACGTCACATAATTGTCAGAGCCATGGCATGAAAACATGTCATGGGGGGGTGGTGCTCTTAATGTACGCTTGTTATGTCATCGAAATTAGCCGAAAAGTTGAACGTTGTTTTAGACTGAAATTCCATTTAAGAACGTCCTCCCCTTTAGGAGACACAGCATGCATGTAACATATTTTTACGATATTTGATCAAACAACGGCATGTTGTAAAGTGTAACCTATTGAAATATTCTAACTGTTTACAGCATGGCTTTGTCAAATCGGACTAATAACCCACAAAATAATAAAAGCCTCTCGCTGACAATAATAGCAATAATGTATTCCCTCTCATCTCATTAAACACTGGAACAAATCCACATCTCCTTTCTTCTCGTTGAAGTTCTCGTTCTTTTATTGTGTTTTAACAAGCATTAATTAACGGCTGACACTACGAATCACATTTAATAATGCATGGATAACATTTTGTTCGGAACATATGGTGTACTTTATTAATATTCAACATCAACTGTCATATTAGAACCGACGGCCTCGCTCAGAAATAGGACATTTTAGGTGTGTGTGTGTGTGTGTGTGTGTGCGTGTGCGTGTGCCTGTGTATGTCGATATGAGGAAACAGCCAGGCCGTCTGTGATTGGTCTGTTCGCAGCTATAGGGATTTTGTTCACAGCCTGCCAGTGAGTACGTTTACAAATTCCATCTCTGGGTTCGCCACTCTTCCAGACTGACAGGTACCAGCTTCTCTGAGAGAAATCAAGTTGTAGTGAGAATTACTTGACGTGTGTGTGTGTGTGTGTGTGTGTGTGTGTGTGCACGTGTGTGTGTGTGTGTGTGTGTGTGTTTGAGATTGCACGTGTTCGAGCTCTTAAACGCCTGTCAATTAGTTTACACGTGTGCATGTGTGACGTTCAAAATCGTGATAAAAGTCAAGGGAGACAACACAGCGAGACCAAGTCAAGTCAAGAGAAGTCAAGGAGTCAAGCAGCGCTCGCCCGGAACACTTTCCCTCCTGCATTAACCTCTCTGTACTTGCCGTTACGCTGCTCTGAGCCTAAGCATCACGGCATGGCGTCGCCGTGTCAACGTGCACCGCGCAACATTCATAATTGATACGGTGAGAATAACCCTCAGCGGTTCAGCAACTGTTAATTAGCCTGACAGTAGGGAGAGGAGGAAATGCTAGTAGGAAGCAAAACGACAAACAACGCTAAGATCCACAAAACTGCTTTTTAGTTGTCCTATTCCATTTGATCTGGATCACTGTCCTGGAGGTTTCAGGTTCAGGCTGGGGGCAACAGGCCTTGAGCTGTCAATCCCTGCAATCTCTGGACAGTGATTGGCTCTTCAAAAAAGGGAAGTTTCCAGAACTGAAATTTGCATGGTCTTGGATTATGTGTGGTTTGATTCCCCTTGTGTTTCCTAACACTGCTGGCTGCCATTGAGCAAAAAAACAAAATTTTGTACCAGAGATTAGTTCATGTCTTCAGTTGAAACACTTAAATGACATGACTTGTGTGTAGCACAACAAGAATTACAACAGGCCTCTGAACACAATTCAACAACAGGGTCACGATTGGGGAAATAACCCCGCTGAGCTGGTGGAAGTTAGTAGGGAATCTCCGGTGTAAAACCTCATTTATAGGCGCCGTGCGTGAAATATGAGCGCCGGCATTCAGAATCCCCCGAATCTTTCAAGCTGTGCAAGCTGAGCGTGCCCAACTGTGCGTCTACAGCAACGTTGCGGCAAAATGCAGACGATTAATGCAATGGCTGTGCATGCACTGTCCTTGCCCTTCACCAACGGCGCATCACGGCGACTATTTATTCCACTTCAGCCTGCCCACTGCAGCGGAGTTAGAGCGGTGTTGGAAAGATTGAAAAGATACTCACACCACCATGTGCAAAAAGCAAAAGATCTGCTTCCTCACCCTTCACTGACTTCCCTCAACTACTGGTTATTTCCAACTGATACTAACGGCAGATATGAGAACACAAAGTCGATTGCAATTTCAAGCTCAGATCCTTGTAGCGATGAGTTTGAGAAATGTTGTATCCTGTTTTTGGTGCATTTGAGCTCACACAACAAACAAACCGTGCTCAGGTTTGTTTGGTAACATTCCTGGATCGACAGCTTTAGGCAATCTCAGTCAAGCGGTTTGGTCCACAACCGATTTGTCCAATTTATCGAGGTAAATGGACCAAACTGAGGCACAAGGACCAAAGAAGTAATAGGTGTGAATGCACAATTTCCACTGAACCAGTCAAATCTGATTTCACTGAAACCTACCAAAAGCTTTTCTTACACCAAACACTCAATTGAATATAACAGGCTGACAAGGTCCCATGGAATCAAAGCTGCTTGGGAAATATGAAAACAATCTTTATTTGACACAGTTTATTTCCAACTAGCTAACTAACCCTCATCTGCATTTTTTACTGAAGCATCTTGACAGTAAAGAAAAAAAGCCTTGTGATTAGTTTGTAACGTAGCCATCCAGAGGGCAGCTACAAGTTGTTGGAACATCTACATCATTACATTTAAGACCGTTGTTGAAGAACAACATTTTTACCATTTGAAGGCCTTTGGGAACGTACCAGTTGAGCTCCTTGCTGGAAAGTCCCGACGGCGACCAACGCACTTGAGCTCTTGTTCCCCCTCATCTTCAGATTAAATCCACACTGACTGCTTTGATACGAGCAGAGTGAGTGTCTGGAAGTCCCATCGGACAGGAAACCAAAACCATCAGCTACCCAAGACAACAACAACAAGTCTGACATATTTACCATAACGGGCCGTTTTTGAACTTTGCTCCAAATGAAACACATCCACAAAATAAATTGTTTGTTCTGTGCTGTCCTTTGAAGTTAGATTTGTTATTTTTTTGTTGTTTTTCCCCCCGCTCTTTAATGATTTCTTTTACTCCGATAATGACGGACATCATGCTGACATCTCCTTTTGCTTCATCAAGTTCCGCCGCACAATTACACAAATTTTACTTTCAATAAATTACCATCTTTGCATACATCAGTCAACTCATCCAGCTGAGGCACGGGGAAAACAATATGCATTATTAATTTCATTGTCAGTGTGTATTTGGTTAACTTGTAAGCGACTTGGACAGCCCCGTTGCCTTGATGAGGCATTTAAAGCGCATCAGCGTTGTTGGCTATTTAAAAAGGAAAATCAGCCAATGACACAATTTCACACACACACACACACACACACACACACACACACACACACACACACACACACACACACACACACACACACACATACACACACACACACACACACACACACACACATACACACACACACACACACACACACACACACACACACACACACACACACACACACACACACACACACACACACACACACACACACACACACACACACACACACACACACACACACAGCATTGCTTGGTACTGAGACCACAGAGGGAATATGCCTGTGCTGCAGTCAAAGACCCATCAGAGAGAAAGGCCTAGAAGACAGAAGCAATGAACAGCCTGAGCCCAGATCAGAGGATCAAGAGGGGCCAGAGCACCTGATGGAATCCACTTCTTCAAAACACATTACATGTTGTTGGTTTATGACAACGGCCATTTGGAAGGGTTACATGCCCGCCTCTCTGAAGCGTGATATTATTTTTCTGGAGAGGCAAAAAGCTATTTATGCATCATTATGTTGTTGAAACCCTTCCATCAATGTGTATGGTTAAACGTACTGCAGCAGCCAATTTCTGAACATTACCTGCAAAATGGTCGGGATTATGGGATATTGAGTTCAGCTGTATTGTTATTCTTTGAGGACAATAACAAGGGAGTTTTTAGACAAATTAAAATTGATTGGTTGGTAGTCTCTTGGCTTGGTTCACTTTTGAAAATTGATTACAGTTGTAAACCGCCACTATATATAACCAACATAGTTTTGCCAAATTGGCGACAATTTCGCAAGTGGAGCAGCTACGTCCCCAGGGTCCTAGTGGCTGCCTTGTTAAAAGGGCCATTGGTTTGAGTGCATCGTTTCAACCATATCCATATTTGTTTGTATTGAAGATGTTGCTGTAGCCAAGAGAGACAAAGGTTTCACAGCGGAAGAAGAGAGAAAGACAGCAAGTTTGATACTGGTTAAAACGACACGGCACCGTGTTTCAAATAAAAACGCCTACGAATGGCAGGGCAAAAAAAAAGATGACATGGGTGACAGCGACAGGGTTTCAAATAAACACATCGTTGGATGACAGAAAAAAAAAAGAAAGAAGTAAAAAACATTGTATGGACCAATCAGGACAAAGAAAGGTGCCTTGCCCAAAAATGGCATGGAGCAGGAGCTGACATTTATTCAGCCCTGAGGAAACCTGCAGGGCATCGCCATGGCAGCTCTCATCTGCTATCAGCGTTTCATCCCCCTGATGACAGCTCTTTTAGGAGCACTCCCAGACAGTCCTACTCTCAAACTCTTGCTCACCCCTCTGCTAGCGTCAACCAAGGAACGTTTACGGAGGGGGAAGTGGTGATGGGGGGTCCACCATTTTGGAAACATTTCAGTTAATCATGTATTACAACTGTCCTTTATGAACTTAATTACTGAAAAAGCCAAGAGGCACTGTGGGCGTGATTAGCATACGAGTAGGACTTTGTGCGTATGCAAATCACACCACCACCAGTCACACACACAAAAAAAAGATGGCAGGTTGTAACGGAAAAGCTTGTGGATTTTAATTAGTGATCTGTGATAAGACACTGCTAATCAAAGTGTTGGCACGTATGTCTGCTCATCAGTGGGGAAAAAATAAAATATGGCAGATAAGAGGAGAGGCCAGAGTGTCAGAAGTATTAGCACAGGCATCGGGGCGGAAGGAGACGGAAGGTGTCCTACTGGGTCCTTGTAAGGCTTGGTTCCCATAAGGCAAGGTCCTCGTTAAGTTAGGTCCTCGTAAGCTAGGTCCTCGTAAGGCAAGGTCCTCTGAAGGCTACGTGCTATTAAGGGTAGGTCCTCCTAAGGCAAGGTCCTCATAAGGCCAGGTCCTCATAGGGTAGGTCCTCCTAAAGCTAGGTCCTCATAGGGTAGGTCCTCTTAAGGCTAGGTCCTTGTACATTTTGAATACATATATCTTTAACTCTTTAAATGCATCTAAATCAGTATTATGTAGCCTATGTTTTTTACTACATCGATGTGCTTGCCTTGTCATAAGTATGTCGCTGCACAGAACGACCTCTGCTCTCATTTGAAAATAAAACACTTCATGGCGTGTGTTTAAAAAAAATGCTTCATGTTCATAAAGAACACAGTTCCACGGGTCCCCATTTTAACACCAAATAACTAAATATTTGCAGTTTGTAAGAAATCAAATCAAACATCACGGGAGTCCTGATTAAATCGGACAGAGATAACCGTTAATTTCTTTCGACCTAACCGTCCACGCCATTGTGGTTTCCGCAGTCCACAGACACCGGGAAAGGCGTAGAGCCATCGAGCGTGGCAGAGTGGACGAGCGCAGCGCACCCAGAGTGAGGCATCATGGGAGCTGGGACTCTGGAGTTGGCGCTTCATCTGCCAGACCTAATGATGGCATCCACCTGCTGTTTTTATGGGCACAGCTGGAGCAGCCCGGCTCCCATTTGGCCCAGAGCAGGCAATCTCTCTCCCTCTCTCTGCCTCTCCCTCTCTCTTTTGCTTTTCACATCCCTCTCCCTCCTACTTCTCTCCCCCTCTCGCTGGCTGGCTGTGTATCTCTCCTTCTCTCGCTCGTTCGCATCCTCTCTTTCTGTCTCTCCCTCTCTCTCTGTTCTGCATCCTCTCTCCCTGTCTCTCCAAATCACTCTCTGCATTTTCTCTCGCTCACTCTCCCTCTTTGAATCGTCTCTCTCTCCAACTCCATCTCTCTCGCTCTCTCTGGCTGTCCATCTCTTCCTCCCTCTGCCTTATTGCTCCTTTTTTATTTTACCTCATCCTGTTTCTCCCTTTCAGACACATTTTCCTTGCTCTCCCTCTACCTCTCCCTCCCCCGTTCTCCATGTCTCTCGCTCTCTCTCTCTCTCCCTCCATATCATCTCTCTATTCTTTGTGGCTCATTGGCTTGATGTTCTTTTTATGGTCAACACCCAGGAGCCTGTCCTCTGAACCGCTCTGGCCTCGTGTGTTGCAGGAGGGGGAGGGAGGGGTTTGATAGGGTAGGTGGGTGGGTGGGTGTGTGGGCGGGCGGGTGGGTGGGTGGGGGTGCACGGACCCACAAGGTGCCCAGCCGGCGTAGAGCGGCGGGGGCGATATGTCACGCAGCGACGTGATGACCTGGACCGATCGACCTTGCAGGACTCAAACCGCGCTCGCGTCCACAGCCAAAAAAAAAACCTCAAACCCTCCCGAAAGACGCCGATATTTCAGTGGGATATTCTCGGTGAATATTCCCACTGCTGATTGCTTATCCATAGTGTTATATTAACAAAAATCGAAATAATTGTATTTAGGATTATATTTATACATATGTATTTGTATGGGTTTTTTGTGCATTTATGGACAGGATGGTGAAGAGAGACAGGGAAGCAGGTTGAAGAAGAGAGGGAATGACCTGTAGCATAGGACCACAGCCGGGAATCGAACCTGGGTCGCTACAAGGTGCTTTTCCTGCGGGTTGAGCCACTCTTGAACCAAATCTAAAGAAATATGGCATCTTTCCGTCTACACGCATTGGGAAATAGTTCATTCAACATTCAAACACACTTGTGGAACAACAGTTAAGTGAGAGTCGAACTACAGCCTAGATCCTGCGGATCATCCTCCACAACTCTATCGCCAGGACAACCCCTTTACAAGCTTCTCATATACGAACAACAAGCATGTATGATCTAAGGTACTATTTCTTTATGTGTGTTGAGCAAAAGATTGCAGTGCTTAAGAACAATTGAAGGCCTACGTAGCACTTACCAGCAATCCACTCAATATCTGCATAGGAAGATATTAAGACAAACGACCACTTTCTAAATAAAACACGGTTGATGCTCTCCCTGTTTCATCGACGAGTCGCGATGATCACGTGGAACCCGATCAAGAGCAACGCCAACGGGTGGTGTTTCAGACAGCCCGATCTCTGAGGAACATCACGCCAGGTGTTTCCTGCACAACTCTTGACTGACTTCGCTGGAGTTTGCACTAAAAATAGGGGCAACAAATCATGTCTCGTAGACAGGCTGAAATTACCCAACAGCGGTGAGTGAGAGAAAAAATTAATAAAAGAAAAATCACGATCGCAGCTCAGTCCCGTCAAAAACCCATGTCGTCCTCAGAGAGAGGCGTTGCCTTGACAACATGTCAATATCGCTCAGAGAGCTTCGCTGCGAGCCCCGGCACTCAGGGAAACATCACTTACACCGACCGCTTTGCAACCGACACCAAAAAACACAAACACAAACACACACACACACACACACACACACACACACACAATGAACGGTTGACGAGCGAGACAAAACACCGTACACACAACATCTCAGCAGTTGATCTCTGAGACCACTTTTACTTTCTTTCTCCCTTTCATTTTTATTTTTATTTTTAAAGTAAGACACTTGTTTGTTGATCACTGTCAACGTGCTTTACCGGACCAGACGGCCCTGCTGTCTTAACTTTCAGCAGCGAACACCCGTCTGTCGAAGAGATCTAACATTAGACGGTGTGTGTGTGTGGGGGGGGAGAAAAAAAGGGAATCGTTCTCCGTCAGTTTAGCCCCCCAGGTTTGACTGCTTCTTAAAACCTGTCACTCCCACGGCCCCCTCCCCAGCCTCTGGAAGCTGTCAGGATGATTGAATACAACGTCGTATTAGCGCTGACAACTGCGGCCACACTTAAGTAGACCTGAGCGAAAACACAACGCTGGGGTTTACCACACACACACACACACACACACACACACACACACACACACACACACATTCAAACACACACACACACACACCTGTACACTAACACACACTTCTGAACTCACTCAGCAGCCAATCCCAGTGAAGTATGGTGAAGAGAAGGATGCAGATTAGCAAACCATTAGCTACATTCTTTCTTACATGTTAATGTTAGAATTTTGGGGTTAATGGTCTTGTTAAAATGACAGTCCAACTGTGTGGTGGGAGACCGTAGATAGGAAGAGGAGGAGGCTGTGAGAGTGCATATCGGAGGCCCCCCTCTCCTGTTTAACCAGGCACCTTAGGGTGCTTCAGACTCGCTGTCTCTCCAAGGGGGGAGGGAGGGCATGGGGAGACGAGGGAGACAAAGGAGAGTGATTTGTTCCCGGGGGCTATTACGCCCGCTGAATAAACATGAGACTGCACCTCCGTGCGCTCACACTTGTAAAGGGGTCAGAGGTCATGTTTGCGAGAACGGCGGATCCACTTACAATCAAAATGTGTTCGGAAGACAGGCGAACTTGGACGTTATTTTGGAGGGGCGGTTGGTTATCCAGTATTAATGAAGCTTATTTGAAATGTATGCCTAATCGGTCTTAATGGAACTTATTGGAAATGTATTCATACCAATGTTAACGAACATCTTCGCAGGTTTGCAAACGTTAAGTTGGCGGTTTGCTTCATCACAAAGCTTGTGGTTGTTCCATCATTTATTTCTTACTTATTATAGCTTTATTTATAAAGGATATATTTATTATTCACAGGGGCAGACCTTTTTCTATGCCCTTTATGTAATCATTGGCTGTCCAACAGTTTGTTGACATTCAGGCCATGCTGCTTGTTTGGATGCGAATGAAAACGGAAAACTGATGAAGACGAGGGCTGCATGAAAGTAAGTCAACCAAGCCTGTTTGAAAGTCTGTACTTTGTATTGCATGGACAGTTTGATATGCAGCATAAGCATTTTTCACTTGCATTTTTCATACAATCCAACCAGAGGGAAGGGAACTGCACAGACGTTTCCTCTATATGGACATACTGAATGAAGATATTTTTTCATGATGAGAGGATTAACAAGAGCGTTAACCATTGCGATATTTCCCTTTGGTGGAACTAAGCACACAAGTTTCGGGTTTTCACCACATTCAAGCGTTCTCCCAGAAGTTTGGTTTGTTTAAGAAGCGGTAGTTTCACCCAGACCGCCTTCCGAAGACGGAACACTATTCCCCGTTGCGGTTTTTTATTAAACAAATATGATGCATGGCCAGCAAGGGCAACTTTCCTCCTAATTGTTATTTCTTATCGAGGAACTTCGTCTCTACCATTCCTTCTCCTCCTTGTTCCAATTAAAGAAGAAAAAGCAAATTTGTCTTTGGCCTTTCTCTCCTCGGCGTGGGTTTCCACCTGCTACTAAATCATTTAGGAGTGCTGGGCTTCTCATTAGCCCGCTTAGCTAAACTTCGGGAGAAATCAAATAAATCTGGAGTCAAAATTAAAGTGCAGCGTTGTGAGCTCATTGGTCTCTCTCTCTCTCTCTCTCTCTCTCTCTCTCTCTCTCTCTCTCTCTCTCTCTCTCCCCCCTCTCCCTCTCTCTCTCAAAAAAAGAATAAATAAGTAGAAAAAGACCTGCAGTTTGAGATTTAAAGCACTGCAGTGTTGAAGGCAAGGCTTAAACGGACCCTAGGGCTCTTTTGTACCATTTAGGGTGAACCGAGTGCGATACCGCGATTAAAATTCTCACTACCCAGTGGGATAGTTGCGGTTCGGAAATCTGCGAGATATTGTGTAAAACACAAAAGTTGGCACGTTGCTGATGATGAAGGAGATTTACGATGGGTGCAAACTTGTTTTCTGTGTGTTTATAGCCGGGTCGGCCTACTAAATATTCTATTTGTGGAAGATAAGACCGTACACTGACCAGCAAGAGATCGTATCGGGATAGAAAGACTAGGGTTATCAAATATAATAGACAGTTTCAGTTAGAAAATTGAAATAGCCTCTGGCACATTCTGAATATAAAAGTAGTGAAGATTAATCTTTGCTGTTATTGTTTCAATTGTTTTTTATAGTCCAATACCGAGTCAATACATTCCTCATGTTGCTGCGGTCTATTGAGTTCTAAAGAAAATTCTTCTCGACGGAGTGAGCGATATCAAAGGGCACTGAATCAAATCAAAATTGGAGTTTTTACTCTGTATTCAATCGTTTCCTAAATAACCTTTCTCAAATTAATGTTCGGGTTACCAATGTTACCTTTGTTTGGTTTCCTTCATTTAGTTTTTACAAAGACAGCAACCCCCCCTCCAGCCTACTCCCACTCACACACAGACACACACACACACACACACACACACTCACAGAAACACACACACGCACACACACACTCAAACACAGACATGCACACACATACACACACACACACAGACTCATACATACCCACACACTCATACACAGACACGCACACACAGACACAGACACACACACAGACTCATACATACACACACACACACACACACACACACACACACTCACACACAGACACGCACACACACAACGCACACACGCGACTGCACGCGCGCGACGGTTAGTTAGGTGGGTGAGCGGCGGCCGAGGCGTGGCGCTCCGGAAGAGGGGATGACCTCGGGTGTGTCGGGGTGACGAGATGAAACTGAACAGCCGGACCCCGTCCTCCTCCTCTCTCTCTCCTCTCTCACCCACCTCCCTCCCCCCCAGCTCTCGTGTGAGTGTGGAGAATGTGTGTCGGTGAGTTTCTAAATAGTCGTGTTTGTGAAAGGGAAACGTTCGAAAAGTGGGACGGAGAGGTGGAGGTGGAGGTGGAGGAAAAACAGGCACAGCACACACACGTTTACTAAACATAAAAAATAAAAAAAAACCCATAAAGAAAAACATTAGGGGACACGTGTGCGTGCGTGTGGGCGCTACGGTTAGCTTATGGAGAGCGAGGCGATGAGGTGCAGCGTGTGGGGGATCGGGGGTGGATCTCGTGGGGGTGAGAGATAACAGGTGGTGCTCTCTCTCTCTCTCTCTCTCTCTCCACACGCCACGCCTCCCCTCCCCCCACATCTCGTGTGAGGCCTGGGATAAAGCAATTTCGTGTGTCTCTTCGCGGTTTGAAGAAAAAATAAATAAATACTAAAATAGTGGTATTAAAATTAAAGAAGGAAACGTTCGAAAAGTGGGACGGAGAGGTGGAGGTGGAGGTGGAGGAAAAACAGGCAGCATTTATTTAGCCTGTTTACTGTTTAAGGTTTTATTTATTTATTTTGATGAATAAAGTAAACCCAAAAGTAAAACATTTAGGGGATGTGTGCACGTGTGTGTCTACGAAATCTATGGGAGAAAGAGTGACTGTGCGTGTGTGGATCAGGAAGTGTGTGTATATCTGTGCGAGTGTGTGTGAGATAACGTGTGCGTGGGGGGGGGGGGGCTCTGCACTCTTTAAGCTCTCTTCACTCACACACACGCGCACGCACACACACACACACGCATGCGCGATAAAGTTCAATTTCTGTGTCTCTGCGCGGCATTTACGCAGCAGTGATAGAAAGTTAACCAGCGAAGACGCCAAGTTAAGACTTAAGGATCTCAAGGTGATAATTAAAGACTCCTATAATTGCTACCAGGTGAATAACACTCAATCACATTTAATTATCACTGCCGAGCGAGACGGTGGAATGTAATTACAGTGTTTTCATAGGAATATTATTTTCCAAGGGGCTTTCAGCCTTATTAGCTCCCCCTGAATGAGTGACAGTGGCGGGGAGGAGCAGCAGAGGAGCAGCAGAGGAGCAGCAGAGGAGCAGCAGAGGAGGAGCAGCAGAGGAGCGAGGTTGATGCCGCTGATTGCAGCCAGGGAGGCGACATCATCATGCGGTGGCCCGGGCGCCACGGCGATCCAAAAAACAACACGTGCACTGCGAATGGCCGCCCGTGATACAACACGCGGGCCTGCGTCGATTTGCGCACGTGTCGATCACATCTGGGAGGCCGGGACGTTGGAAGGCTCTTGGTTCCGAAATAGAATGGCCAAACAATTTCAATGTTTGAACGCAATTCTGAGTTCCGAATAACATTCTGAATTGGAATGCCAAAATGTGCACATGCGGAATGATTCGCGTGGTGTCTCCTGTGTGTGTGATAGACTACCGGTCTGTGTGCCGTGTACAACTGAGTAACAATGTATGCGTGTCGTAATAGTCTGTGCACTATATTCCCAGCATGCAGTTCTAGACTATACACTTTTAACATACAGGGTATAATCTAGGTTTAAATCAAGGCAAGCATTAGCATTCGCCAAATGGCTGCATGCATGTGTGCACGTGCGAGGATAAATGCACACACACAGACACACACACACACACACACACACACACACAGATAGATACATACAATCACACACACACACACACACACACACACACAAACAAACACAAAGAAGCCCCCATTGGCTCACCATTAAAACTTTGGCCAATTAATCAATTCTGCACATATTATAGTCTTAGCACCTCAGTTAATCTGGTCCTCTCGGCTCCCTCTCTCTCCCTTTATCTCTCTCTTTTCTTTACTTTCTCAATGACAACCACTCTCACACCACCCAAACTACCCCATTTAAATCAAGGGCTGCGCCCGCAGAGCGGAGGGGGGAGGGGGGGGGGGGGGGGGGGGGGGGGCAAGTGAACAACCGTAAGTGTCGGCCATTAAGGGAGCCGGTAAATATATAAATAAGGTGTGATGCAAATAAGGGTGAGAGGGAGCCTACGTTGAGGCTACTTTGTACAACGGCAGCTATTCATCACGGCGGCTGAAGATGCTCTCTCTGCTGTCCTTAACGTTATGCTAATGAGTCAACATATGCAAATGAGCCTGTACCCCCCCTTTTCATTTTTTCATAATGTTTCTCTTTTCCCCTCAACTATGTTTCTGTGTGTGTGTGTGTGTGTGTGTGTGTGTGTGTGTGTGTGTGTGTGTGTGTGTGTGTGTGTGTGTGTGTGTGTGTGTGTGTGTGTGTGTGTGTGTGTGTGTGTGTGTGTGTGTGTGTGTGTAGGAATGCGGGCACTGACTGGCTGGCTGGCGATACGAACGGGGCATTTTCCCTGAGGATAGTCTGCATGGCTCGCTTTGTCTGTGGTCGCGCGGACCCCGTACGCCCATCGCCTCCGCCCCGCCCCCCCCCCCCCCCCCCCCCCCCCTTCCCGTCAACACACGCAACCTCACACACAACAAACACACTTTCATCTCTTCTTTTTATGACACATTAAAAGCAGTGAACGCCGTTTGCCTTTTACTGCTAATCCAGTCCTTAGAATTCAGGGTTCGTGTGAAACTCCGCGCCTGGGAGGAAACCGGGCCGTGCCTTCTCGTTACGTAAAACGTAAACATCCTCAGAGAGTCGTCACATTAGTCCCAAGAAGCTCAAAGCGAGGGGGGCGCCTGTAGATGAATCAAAACGGAGGTTTCATCTTCTCTTATCGGCTTGAAGTTACGTCTAAAAAGTCTTAATTAGTTCGCATTTACCGCACTGACTATATTGAACACACTTACTTTCAATAACAGACTGAAGAGCGGTCTTTTCAACCAGGCTTATGGACCTGCTTCATTTTAACCACTGAATGCCTTTGTTTTCTGGGCCCGTGTTTGGCAAAATCTCATCATGGAAGTTGTCGTTTTTTTTCCAACACATGCATATCTATAGAAAGCTAATGTAACAGTGGCGAAGATGAGCTTTCCCAACAGCTGTGGGAGACGAGGTGAAATTTCAAAGTATGAGTGGTACTGTCAAACTACGTGTTAACAAATGCATATCTACAGAATGTTAATGGAACAGTTGTGAAGAAGATGACGGCAGTGATTGACTTTCCAACAGCTGTGAGAGATGAGGGGAAATTTCAAAGTAAGAGTTGGACTGTAAAACTAGAGACACCAGAGTTCTGCTTGGTTCTTCTATTCCACCTTCCCAAACAGACGTCCCCACACCCATTCTACTGGTTATTGATCCTCTGATTAAATATGTACATAACTACAGTGAAAACCCTGCCATGGCCTTATACGAGCATGAAAATACACACACACACATACACACACACACAAACACACACTCTAAACAACTACACAATTAACATGTTATCAGCAGCGCCCTTGTTCCAGATTAGCGCATAATTTCTGCGTGAAATGCAATTAACTTCAATACAAATCTATCAGTGAACATTCAGATGAAAAGCAGCGGTTTGAGGCTTGCCACATGTTGCTAGTAAACACGGTCTGGGGTCTACGTGACATGTTGCATATGAGGAGCTCATTATGGGAGCCAGAGAGCCCCCCCCCCCCCCCCCCCCCCTCCAGTACTGTCGTTCTGCTATTGGTCCTGACGCAATGACACGCTGCTACCAAACACCTCTATCTCCAACGCCATGCCTAGCTCCTCCCCCAAGTCAACCGCAGGCCATGGGGGCGCTCAAACACACGCAAACACGCACACACATGGACACAGCTGTACGGACACACACACACACACACACACACACACACACACACACACACACACACACACACACACACAATCAAACTCAATACTTAAAGGATGCTTCCATCTCTACCTCTGAAATCAAGATGGGTATTTAAAGTAGATACATATTCTCATGTTTGCATGTTGCAATGAGACTTTGGAGGTCCACCTGACATTTTCAAGTGCTTACCTCCGTTTCATGGATTCTTTCAAATCCAATCTGTTTTTTATTTATCTACATTCACCTTTTGTTTTCAGCAATGATCACAGTCACAATCTTAAGAAATTACTTACAATATTCCAACATATACCATTACACTACTGAGACCACTGATGGTCTCAGTAGTGTTCTAACGACAGCTTTGTACGACTTGTTGGACGGAAGTAAAGAATATGTAAAGCAAGGGATGGGTGGAGTGAAGGGGTGAGTAAAGAGAGAGAGAGAGAGAGGGAGAGTCCAACTCTGGAGCATCATCCTGCCAGACAAATGCCATCAGCTATAGTACTGCAAAAGCCCATCAGGGACAAACACAGAGAGACAGACAGAGAGACAGAGAGAGAGAGAGAGAGAGAGAGAGAGAGAGAGAGAGAGAGAGAGAGAGAGAGAGAGAGAGAGAGACAGAGAGACAGAGAGAGAGAGAGAGACAGAGAGAGAGACAGAGACAGAGAGAGCAATCGAGAGATGGAGAGAGGAAGAGAAAGCCACACACACACACACACATCACCACCAAGAGCGAGAGGTGATCCTCTCTCCTCTCCTAGTAGAGAGGAGAAAGAAGGGAGAGCGAGAGGAGAGAGAAGGGAGGGCGAGAGGAGAGAGGAGAAAGAAGGGAGAGCGAGAGGAGAGAGGAGAGGGCTGGGGATGGGGGAGGAGAGCGGTGGAGGGACGGGGGGAGACAGGGGGTTGGTGGGAGTGGAGACTGATTGCCGCTGATCCTCACAATAAGCGTTGCCGACAGGCGGCCGGGGCGCTCCGCTCCGACACTAATTGGCCGTGAGAGGTGACCCGCGGTGAGGCGCCGGCGCTGCCTCTCCCGTCGGCCTCGCCCACGCCGACATGATCGCACCCGACACGCCGCGGCCCGGCGCAGGCCCGCCACACGGCCACCAGACCCCCGCCACCAGGACACCACCACCTGACACCGCCCGGCAGACGGGGCCCATCCGGGGAGATGGGAGAGAGATGGGAGAGAGATGGGAGAGAGACATGTAGAGACAAGATAGAGAGAGAGGGAGGGTGAGCGAGAGAGAGAGAGAGAGAGAGAGACATGTAGACACAGGTAGAGAGAGGGAAAGAGGGAGGGAGGGAGAGAGAGAGAGCAAGGGAAAGAGGGAGGGGGGGAGAGAGAGAGAGAGAGAGGAGGGAGGAAAGCAGGGAGAGAAGGAGAGAGAAAACACGTGGGAGAAAGGGAGAGAGAGATTGATAGAGAAAAATAGCGAGGGATGGAGAGGATGAGGAGAGAAAGACATTGGAGACAGATATAAAGGGTAGGAGGGATGGATGAAGAGGGACATAGAGAGAGAGTAATATATATATATATATATATATATATATATATATATATATACAAATATATATATAGAGCAGAAGGGAGAAAGAAGGAATAGATAGATATATAGATAGAAGGGGGAGGGAGAGATGGAGGGGAGAGGAAAACAAAGATAGAGAGGGATGGAGGGAGAGAGAGAAAGAGGGAGATTGATTGATTGAGAGAGACAAAGGAAGATAGATAGAAGAGGAGGGCGGAGGGATAGATAAATAGATAGAGAGGAGGGGGCGAGGGAGATGGATAGATACAGGAAGAGGGGAGGAGTAAGGGGGGAGAGGAGTCGAGAGGAGGTATAGCCGCTGAGCGGACTGAGGGAGAGGAGAGGTGACAGGAGAAAGAAGAATGGGGCGAGAGAGAGAGAGAGAGAGAGAGAGAGAGAGATTTGGACAGGGGTGAAGGAAGAGAAGGGGTGAAATAAAACAAGAGTGCAAGCAGCAAGAGTCGGGATGTACATAGATGCATGGTGTGTGTGTGTGTGTGTGTGTGTGTGTGTGTGTGTGTGTGTGTGTGTGTGTGTGTGTGTGTGTGTGTGTGGGGGGGGGGGGGGGGGCAGCGTAATGTGGATATGTAACGCTGGGCAAGAAAGGAGCAGTGGACTAGAAGTGGAGAATCGATTATACTCTATATTGTGCTATTTTTATTGACTGTGCGTGTGCGTTTGTATGTGTGTATTTGAATGGGAATGTGTATGTGAATGTGTATGTGTTTGTGTGTCTGTATGTGTGCGTGAGCGTGTGTGCGTGCGTGTGGCATGACATGATCTGCGTTGAATTGTCGTATCTATGACAAGCATTGAGGTCATTTTAAGAAAGAAATTAAAGAAATACCAGAAGAAAACAATGCGAAAATAAAATAAACATATGAAAGAAAGTCACAAAAAATAAAATATGAAACCAAACCGACAACGAAACACGTGCCAACCACTAACTGCCCTAGCTTATCGGATAAGAATGAATCCCCTTAAGAAAGGGAGGGATGAATAGAGGAGGGCGAGAGAGTGAGAGAGAGAAAGGAGTTAGAGAGTAACGGAGAGAATAGATGAACAGAGTTAGAGAGAATGAGAGAGAGTGTGTCTGAGCGAGGGAGGGAGGTGCGGCCAACGGTCTGATGATGATGGTGATGGTGATGATGGTGGTGATGGTTTCCCAGCCAGGGGAGGGCGTGGGGCAGCAGCCAGGACGGCGACAGAGCTGTGGCCATCCCGACGGTCACCGGGGGATAGAGACGCATGAAAGGCAAAATAATGGCTGGACATGATCAATACTGGGGAAGGGATGGAGGGGGGCTGATGTAAAGGATATAGGGAGGAGGGGGAGGGGGAGGGGGGAGGTGTACGACAACTGTGTGTACAAGGGGAATAAAATGGCCGGCTCGAGTTGCACCACAGATGACAGGTCCCCGATAAGCGGACAGCGTCTTAGGCGCTTCAACCCCTCCTCTTCCTCCTCCTCCCCCTCCGTCCCCTTAAACACTCCTCTGGTTTGTTCCCAACACGTAATCAAACACGCGCTGGACTTCGGTCGCCATGGTAACTTTTTTGGACTCTGTGTACACTAAATGTTAACTGAAATTCTTGTTTATATATTTAAAATGTCAACGATGTAAATTAGCCTGTTATCAAAATACACTACATGAATAAATGTGTACACCGAATAAACGTGTTTTCTGCATTTGTGAAAGGTGTCAACTGAAATGTTATTACACATACATACATACATACATACATACATACATACATACATACATACATATTGAAAAGCATTAATGCATTTGCCTTACCATTATCAAAATGCAATGCATAAAATACATCTGGATTCTACATTGGTAAAAGGTGCTGACTGAATTTTAACACTGTCATATTTGAAATGCCTTCGTAATGCACCGTAACATTATAAAAAGTAGGCGAATAGATGCCTAATCTACACACGTGAAAGGTGTTGACTGAAATGAACACACGCTTCCTGTTTGTATTTATAAATGGCTTTATAAATAAACACATCGTTATCAAGACACAATGAATAAAATACATGTATCCGTTCCGGGTTGCCTTCATCAACTAGTTGTAAACTTTCCGAGGTGGAGCGGTTTCTGTATTGATTTTGCCCCCTTCGTCTCCTCTCCTCGTTAGATCAAGGGGTTAGGAGAGGAGGAAGAGGAGCAGAGAGGATCTGTTTACAGTGTGGAGCCAGACAAACGGCAGCCCGTTGTGGAGGTGTGTGTGGTGGCGACGGTGGTGGTGGCGGCTAGGGTGAGGAGGGATGGGGGACACAAGCTGGTTTCCCAGCACAGACACAGCAGAAATATTGGAAACGCATTGGCCATTAATAACAACGCCCTTGTCATCTACATACTCACACACACACATGCGTGGCGTACACCCACACATACACCTCCAGACCGGTCAATATAGTGTGTGTCTGTTAACAGATATGACATTTAAAGAAGCATACTGGATTTTGTCCACTGGGGGTGTGTGCTTGCGTGCGTGCGTGCCTATATACGTGAGTGAGCCAGAGTTGTTGAATTGAGTTTGCTGTTAGCACCACCCATTGGTGCTGAAGAGTAAAAAAGCCATGTTGGAAACACTTGTTAGCTTGCATATTTATATCTGTGTTAATTAATTCTTCATATTAGGCACGGTAAAAAATAAATAAGAAATTTAAAGGAAAAAAAGTCTAAATGAAAAAAATAAACGTTCCTTCTATTCCTAAAAACATACTTTTTCTTTTTATACAGAATGTTTGTACTCAACCCCCCGTCATTTTTAGAGAGACGTGAAGTTACAAGTCTATTTTCCCTTTCGGTAGGACAAAAAGTATGCCTGTTATACATCAGACAAAAATCCCCCCCAATCAAAAATAAATCTCCCCAAAATCAAAATAAACAATGACAACTGTTCAACAACACATCTAACTGAAGAGACTATTAACCAGACCCGCCAAAATAAAAGCCTGGAAAGTACGAGAAAAAAAATCTTCTCAATTCAATAAACGTGTCTGTTCTATAACAGTAATCATCATATTTCATGCTGTCATTTCTCTTTATCTAATTGCTTGCCTTGGAAACACGCACCCCTGTTACCATTGTGAATCCCCACAGCAGAGCGTAGACAGACACACACCAATTAAAGAAGACTCCACTGCTAGTTTTAGCTACCTGTCGCAGAAGCGCCTGACAAGTTAATTCTTTGCAATCACGCCGCTTTCTCCGCCAAACAATATAACGGCACACGTTACGACGCACGCTTTCCCACTGTGTACGTGGGGCTCACCGTGCGCAATTAAAAAGCTAAAGAATGCTACATAGCGCTCTTGTGAGTTCCCATGCTAGCCAGCTAACACAATTGTTTTCTTGCCGTTTCCCCTTGACGGAAAAAGAATGTGCGATTCTGCTGTACTTCACATCTGAGAGAGCATGTTGTCAGTCTGGATGGGCTGTTTGATCTCACTTTGTTCCGACAATGTACAGCTTTTGAACTCAAAGCGCTAGCATGACAGGCTAGGACATGAATTGATTTACAACGATAGTGGTTAATGTCCATTGTCCCTTGGTGATGCCTCTTAAAACATATAGCTTCCATAAAAAGTCTCCAGAGACAGAGAGTGAATAGTGCACCTACACAGGAAAGACAACAGAAAACAGTTGGGCACTGGAGATAAGGACGGGATATTTGCTGGGGAGATTGTGTGCAATACGGTAGGCCTTCAACCTAGCGGCAACATTTTTTCTGAGATAAAAATGTAACAGACATAGCAATAACAAATATATAATGCAAAGAAACGATACTATCCAAAAAAAGTTTCGATAGATTTAGTAGTAAGTATATATGCATTTCTCCCTGCGAATATAATGGCTAACATGCAGAGATTATTTATTATGGTTACACACGTTACACTTATTAATGGTAAATGTAGCAGGCTCAAATCCCAAAAATGTAACTGACCAAATTTGGGGACTGGAATTCCATGTGAAAAACCAATCAGCAGAAAGACCACGTCCCCCTGGCTCTGAAGGAGGGGCTGTAGGGGGGTTATTCAAGGCCTTAACAGTTCTCTCGGAAAGAGGCTGTGCCGCTACGAGCATTCCCCACGCCTTGCTAATTAGCAAGCTACCGTTCAGGCACTTTTCATTGCTTTCAAACAGTAAAGAATTAATAACAAATGAAGTTAACTTCCTCAACTTGCGCCATTGCTGCCGTCTGCCCGATGGTGCCAGATCTCAGCCGCTAATACAGTCAAAGACATCGTTTCCCTCTGGAGACGTTCCCTTTAAAATACCCCCACCAACACCACCACCACCACCCAACTCAAACTACTGAGAGTGTCTGGCGGTAACGCCTGGCATAAGACGCTAACACCTCACTATTACCATGTAGCTAGTCCTAGCGCCCCCCCCCCCCCCCCCCCCCCCCCCTCCACTGACAGGCTGGGCACTGGGCTTTCTAGTTAATTAAAGGGAAAAAAACATGCAGGCCTTAACTGGTGCGTGGTCGCACACCCGGCCTGCATAATAGGACGTAATTAACTTCCCCTCATCGCTGAATCACTTCAAAGGGTCTGAATGTATAAAGACACACACACACAAACACACATATAGTCACACACACAAACATATAGACAGGCATTCAGACACACACACATCATATACAGACACACACACACACACAGATCATATGTGTGTATGTAATACTGAGAGGGTTGCACACACATATGTCAGGATCAAAATATCCCTATGGCGTTTCCTTTGAGAGCAGCACATAAACACACACCGTGGCACAAACTACTGGTATCCTGGAAGAACTGGCTTCAGCAGGGTTGGTAACGTTGACACACACACACATACGCACGCAGGCACGCACGCACGCACACACGCACGCACGCACGCGCATCATGAGCCAGTGGTGAGCTTAATGAAAGTGTGGGATGGAAGTGTAGCATCCGAGTAGCGTTCAACCCTATGTGTGTCCTGTGTGTGTACACTATCTCTTCTGTAAACACAGTCCACCGCTTCCCCTTGAATACTAATGGAGGCCATTACTAATTGTAACAGAGAATATGAATGAACACACATATATATATATATATATATATATATATATATATATATATATATACACGAAATGGCTTTATATGGTTTTATATATATATATATTTATTTATTTATTTAAATAATGGAATCTGAATTTGAAGGAATTACTCTGTTTTTAGCAGGATTTAATGACAGAACCTTACAAAACATTTGGGCGAAGATCCTTGAGATTTTTGTTTTGTGCTTTTGCTGAAACTCTATGTGTGTGTGTGTGTGTGTGTGTGTGTCTCCCCTCCCTCTCGCTCGATTTCTCTATGCGTGTCCGCTTCTCTTGTTTTTCTTTTTCTGTCTCAGACACACACAATGACACACAAACTGCCACACACACACACACACACACACACACAAACTGCCACACACACTGTCACACACACACACACACAAACACATAGCTTGTCGGAGTGATATTAGAGGAATTCCTCCCAACATATGCCAGGTGTGTTTAGCAGCATCCTGCTCTGTGTTTCTGACCTGCTGCTTCAAGGTGAGCGTTGGTAAACAAACGTCCCCGGCAGAGACACAGAGCTCTTCATTCTCACTGTATATACACATTTACATTATATTGTTTGTATATACTGTATTTCTTTTGTTATTTTGTATCGTATGTTATATATTATTAGTTGTGCTTTGGCAACATATATTATGTTTTCCATGCCAATAAAGACCTTTGAATCAGAGAGAGAGAGAGAGAGAGAGAGAGAGAGAGAGAGAGAGAGAGAGAGAGAGAGAGAGAGAGAGAGAGAGAGAGAGAGAGAGAGAGAGAGAGAGAGAGAGAGAGACTAAATACTTGGGCAGCAAGCCAAGGTTGTCGGCCATATTGGGGCGGACAGTGCAGCCTCTCTGTGTTATTTATTCATGTCTGCTCACTCCTTCCTGACGTTAGACCCTTTCAAGACCCCCCAACCTCCTCCCCCCACCCACCCACAAACCCACACACACACATCCGTCCCCCCTGTCCCTCTGTGTGTTCTTGCCTTGCCGACGGCAACCTGCCAAACAGGAAGCGTGTGTCTGCTCGCATCAGGTGTGAAGCGCGGGCTCATGGAGCAACACGCACTCTCCCCGTGCTGTGTTGTGTCCTAAACTGACTGCAACAGGGAAAAGAAAACACACGTCGAGACGTGTGATGGGGCGGGGGTTGGCCTGGCAGCATAGAGCCCCCCCCCCCCCCACCCCTATGAACATCATACACCACTCCAATTGAATTCGCAGTGTTGTGCAATGGTCATCAGTTTTGAACACGTGTAAAAAAATAAAAATAAAAATAAAACGGCAACACACACGTGTTTACTGTTTTCTACCATTGAGTCATTCCGCTGATGCCTCCATCGCAAACGTCTCACAGTGAGTTCAGATACATGCCGTCAAGGAGCCGGTAGGGGTGAGGCCATCTTGGCCAAAAGAAGCGGACACTGGGGTTCAAACGCACAACCTTACAGCTAGACTGGACAACCCCGCCCCATGACAGAAACTTAAAGACACCCTGAGCGGTCGTGCTGACTAACGTAACATTATGGTTTGCGCGGAATAGTCTGAAGATGTATACGAGTGTGGCGTGACAGTATAGCTGGTGAGCAGTGAAGGTGAGGACACCCAACAGACGAGGAGGGGGGGCTGATTGTAACACACACTGGCAGCGGTGTGTGTGTGTGGGGGGGGGGTGGTCTCGCACAAGCATGCCTTTTTGTGCATGCATGTGAAACCACACACACATACACCATGCTGACCCATGATGTGTTGTTTGTGTGTGTGTGTGTGTGTGTGTGTGTGTGTGTGTGTGTGTGTGTGTGTGTGCTTGTCATTGTCAACACATGTCCTCTACAACGTTGCTTGTAGATCTATACTCACACACACAAACACTCACACACAGAGTGAACGGTTGCCACGTCGCAGTTGCTTGTCTCTGGATGGGCGCCACGGTAACACTGGATCTACATGTGTGCTAATTAGACTGGAAGAAATGACTGCTCACTGCAGTGAAGACGGCCAGATGTGCCCCCCCCCCCACACACACACACATTCAGAGGCACACGCACATAAACACACACACACACTCACAGAGGCACACGCACACTAACACACACACACACACACACACACAGGCACACGCGCACTGACACACACACACACACTCACAGAGACATAGGCATTACATACAAACATACACACATTCACAGACACACCAACACAATATACAAACACACACTAGCAGATGCCAGGAGAGCGTGCACGTGTGTGTGTGTGGGGGGGGGGGGAGGGAGGCAGTGGACGGTAATGTGTGAGGGTGTCCCCCATCACACCGTGTCAGAAGACACACCTCGACAGCCGTGGCTTCTGTCACAAGAGATTTGGACCACGTCACGCACCCTAGCCCTCCCCCATCTCCCCCCGCCTCCCGCCTCCCCCCTCCTCACTGGTGAGCGCCCCAGTCTGTCTCACTTCCAGTCATGTATGTATGTATATATGTATGTTTTCTTGCATGTATGTATGTATATATTGTATGTATTCTTGCATGTATGTATGTATATATGTATGTTTTCTTGCATGTATGTATGTATATATGTATGTTTTCTTGCATGTATGTATGTATATATGTATGTTTTCTTGCATGTATGTATGTATATATGTATGTTTTCTTGCATGTATGTATGTATGTATGTTGTATTTTTCTTGCATGTATGTATGTATATATGTATGTTTTCTTGCATGTATGTATGTATGTATGTATGTTTTCTTGCATGTATGTATGTATATATTTATGTGAGTGAGTGAGTGAGTGCATTGTAGGGGTGGATGTATTAGGGGGTGGGGGGGGGGGGGGGGGGGGGGGGGGGGGGGGGGGGGGGGGGGGCTGTACTGTGGAAGCAGACATTATCAGGGTTTATAGAAGCCGGTAACTTCCTCTGTTTTAGCATCAAAGCTTTTTTATTTTTTACTGTTCCTGATTTGCATAGGCAATGTGGCGCCCTTTGAAATTAAAAAAAGATACTTCACTGCATTCATTAATGTAAATTGTGTGTGTGTGCCTGTGTTCGCATATGCGTGTGTGTGTGTGTGTGTGTGTGTGTCCATGTGTGTGTGCGTGTCCATGCGTACATGCATGCGTGTATGTGTTCCTGACAGGGTCATTAGCATTAAAACACCCCCTCAGAGTTTTCCCCATAATAGTCCAAAATCAGCAGTGGCCTTGTAATAATAGCGGTTCATCCTGTGTTGTTCCTGCTATAAGACCCCCCCCCCCCCCCCCCCCCCCCCCCCCCCCCCCCACACACACACACACACACACACCTTACCATCACCACCACCACCACTACCACCACCCATCTCCTGCCAAACTCCCCCCTTTGATGTCTCTGCCGGTGGGACACGAGGCGAACAGAGAACAGCCGTGAGGTCTGTGTAATCACACCTTATGCTCAGCCTTTTAAAGTGGGAACTGTGAATTTGCACTTCATGCGTTTAGTTTAAAGAACCACATGCGACAATATTGAGCTTTTAACGCCATGACTAACGACCGTATTCTTTAAGCCTTTGAGCTCTCAGAGTTGTTGATTTTTTAACTGGGAGGTGGTAGAGAAGTGATTTGCTGGTGCTGGGCTTCTGGAAGTGAGGCCTGGGTGGAAAGTGTTGGAATAGCGAATCTGTTAAAACATTGAATAATATATCTTTTTTTAAAAGGCTGTGTAATGCCTGACTAAATTCATAAACGTAATAATAATAATAATAATAATAAAACAAATAAAATGTTAAATAAAACTATTTAGCAATATCCCAAAATAGATTAATTACAATTATGTTAATGTTCAACATGTGTGTTAATTACATGTTGTCATGTTTACTGTGTTTTTCAGGCCGGTTGTAAATGTGACTCATAGGACCAGCAGCCAATCCCGTGCTAGAACACAACAACGCATACCTTGTGCTGGTTGATTTGCTCGGACAATGAGGACAAAGGCCCCCCCGGCATGATGTTATATGATTTCGTTTTTATTTTTTTTGCTTTCCTTCTGAATTCGGGCATCTTTTTTACAGTTTTTTTTTTATCTCATGTGTCCTGTGGACATTAACATATCTGCTTTTTTTTTCTGTGTTTCATTCTTTAATGTTTATATTTTATTGTTACATTACGTTTAATTATGATGTAGTTTTCACACATTGATAACATTTCAACGTCAGGGAATGGAACACATTTGAATAATCATGAGGTCGCTTGTAAACAATTTGATCTGCTGGAAGTCATTTGGATATTGGCTAAACAGAGCAAATAGCTAAAATACTGATAATTACAGGTCTAAATTAGGTACGTGTTTGGGATTATACTGGGATTCAAACGGTGTTGATGGACGTACAGCAGGCCTTACTGGTGTACAGCTGTTGTGAGTTCGAACTACAAATCCCATGCAAATAAAATAAAAACAGAAACGACTACAAGATAATATGGCATTAGAATGGGATATACAGTGCTTTCCACCCAAAACAACAAGTGCTTTTAAAAAATATGATGGCAAAATGAATCCATTACACACGCGCGCGCGCGCGCGCACACACACACACACACACACACACACACACACACACACACACACACACACACACACACACACACACACACACACACACACACACACACACACACACACACACACACACACACACACACACACACACACACACACACACTTCGGAGTAGCATAGTATAGTCCGAACTCGCAGATAAAATGACCCTTTAAAAAAACATCAAAGCCATGAGGAGCATCGAGAGCGCGTGTGTGTGTCTGTGTGTGCGCGAGCGCGCGTGGCTGTCACACTGTTAACAACAATAACAATAATAATACACCGCCGCTCCCGAGGCATCTCCAACCCTCTCTAGAAAAGGAAAAGGAAATCATCCAATTTGGATAAAGAGGATCGAAAGAGAGAGGCGAGAAAGAACCAAGCTGGAGGAACAGAATGAAAGAAAGAGAGAAAGAAAGAAGAAAGACGGAAAGAAGAAACGAGCGAGAAAAGAGAGATTTCAAAAAGTTCCAATTACAAGTAATTACCACTTTTCTGGCTGTGGACATGGTGGAATGATTTGATTCCCTTTCAGGGGAGGTCTGGTTTAGCTCAGCGGCGACGTCTCCCTCTGACTCGCGTTAGCTCTTGGCCGCCGCGGTGGACGAGGCGATCCTTCGGCGGAGATAAAAGCGGCGGGGAGGCGGGTGGAGGAGACGCTGTCCTGGCTGTAAATCACAGGAGGTGGCGTGGAGACGAAGGAGGTGGGGGGGGGGGGGGGGGGGGGGGGGTGGTAGAAGGTACGTGCCACGGCGGCCATTTTATGTAACCGACGCTGGAACCCATCAAATAAATATAACTGTTGGAGGAAAGGCGTGTGCGCTTTTGCTCGAATAGCCGTTGTCTATGCTGTATATACATTTATACATCTCAGGTTACAGTACCTCGGTATTATGGTTTCTTTGGGGGGCCGGTAAAACCGAATAGAAGACAAATTGTGTGGGACTTTTTTCGGTGGAAGAAAAATTGCGAAACCCTAAAAAGACAATTCCAATTTGGCGATACTGTTCTTCTCCTGCTCACAAGTATTATGCTCAACAGATGCTGCTTAACAGTGCCAATGGACCTCCGATGTGATCCAAAAAACACCAAAACACATTTAACAAAACAAAAATATCCCGAAGCTTTCCTTTTGCTCCAGCCAGAAGAGCATTCACCTTCTCAAAATGCATTTGATTCACTTTACAATCAATCCACTAACAACAAAAGTCCTGCTCACAGTCCTACGCACAGTGCCATTCCCCCAAATAACATCTCACTTTACTAAATCAACTTTAGCCATTCGTGTTGGGGGCAGGATAAAGCAGTTTCAAGGTTTTTGGACTCCTGAGCGAAGAGGTACTGCGTTTCATCGGCACCCTTCATCAGCTATACCTGCCCCTTAACGATCACTGTAATGCAAGTCCCTCAGGAGAAACGTTTCCAACTGTGGGTATTTATGACACATTCCCCCCCCCCAGCCATTTGATCATAACCATAGGTGCATCTCTATAAAGATCACAGTATTACATCTACGGGGACCTGCCCTTTAAGCAGACACAGAGTGGCCCCTGTTCTGCTGTGAAGACTCCTTTCTATGTTGTGGTGTATGGTGTGAAAAGAACTAAACCACGGATACACCACACATACAGCAAGCGTGAGGAAACACGTCGGCCCGCCCCCCTGTGGAGAGAACACGGCAAACACTATCTGGTTTTTTTTTCTGTGAGCAGGACACGACCCCTCTTACGTGAAAGGCCAACAAAAGCTCAAGGGACAGGCGGGGAACGTCTGTCTATTTCAGGTAGCTCTCTCACACACACGCACACACGCACACACACACACACACACACACACACACACACACACACACACACACACACACACACAGGTGCACGCCTACACACGCGG